>JAOEHY010025290.1:0-18995 GCA_025447955.1 Psilopsiagon aurifrons | reverse complement strand
TTCATCAGGTTGGCATCAGCCCACCTCACAAGTGTGTCAAGGTCCCTCTGGATGGCATTCCTTCCCTCCAGCGTATAGACCGAACCACCCAGCTTGGGGTCATCTGCAAACCTGCTGAGGGCGCACTCAGTCCCACTGGATGTCTGGCATGTAGGAATGCAGGATACAGACTGAGATGTAAACAGATGTCTTGACTAGATGACAATACATGTAAATTATGAAACTTTATTTATGTCTTTTAGGATGAAAGTGTGATTAAGCTTACCCAGGAACTAGCTCAAAAACTAGGGTTAAAAATAAGGAAAGCATATGTAAGAGCAAAGGTAAGATTTTTTTCATTTTAACATTGAGGTTTTCCTGTCTTAGTAACCACTTTGTATTTAATGAAGGCATCTTCTCATTGCAGCCACCCTCCTCCAATTCAGTTTCTAGTGACGTATCAACTCAGGTAAGGTTTTACATGCTCAAAGTGCAAGCTGGCTTTAGAGTGCAGAGAGTAATTGTTTCATCATTTCACAATGATGAAGTGAAAATGGGGCAACTGACATTTTATGTGAGATGCTGTTATTTTGGGCTTTAGGGTTTTGTTGACGTTTGTGTTCAGTTTTGCTGCATATGTAAGGCAGACTAGGATGCAAGTTAGCTTTGTAGAATAAATGTTAGCTAAAGCATTAAATCTAGTGCAATGAATATATTTACTTTTAATGCCTTGAGGCAAGGGCATAGTTAATATGCTGATTTATTTATTTGTTTCACTTTGTTGGCAGTTATCAAAGTGAAGCGTACTGCCATAAAATCCCTTTTGATTTATGCATTTGTCCAAATACAACCTTTATTAGCAGTTGAGCTTGCATTTATCGTGCTGTTTGTACTGTGTCTGAGCAGCAGTAATGAAGAGGAGCTCTTACAGACTTTTTCTGCAGGAGGGTAGACAATTTAGCTGTAAATGAATGAGGGAATATAGGAACAGCTCATTTAAGGTCCTCTTCAGACTTTTTTCATTCCTTGGAGTGGTTGGTTGCAGATTTTTAGTGACTCTGAGTTGATTTCAGTCTGCAAATGGATGCTTTATATAAAAAAAAATCTAAATTCTGTTATACTTCACAAATTTAAGATTTTATAAAATCCAAGTGTGAGGATTTACATTCTTAATCTGAATATTTATTTGAAGATTTTTAATTGCTCTTATGAAAAGTGCTGAGAGGTTTGTTTTTTTTTTTTCTCTTACAGATTTCTTCTGTAGAAGATATTGAGTTAGGTGAGTCTTGTGTTACAACCTAGGAAGCTAGGTGTACCATACATATATGTTGTATTTGTTAAGAAAATTCGTGTCATCATTTGAAAGATCTGTGGTAAAAACTCTGATCTGTGTATCTCTGAAACTGCATATTTAAGTGGCTAAGCAAGTTTCCTTTCAGTCTCCTCACCTTGATGTGATTGTAACTGCTCCTATAGCATTTGTCTCATACTGTTCTCTTTAAGTTGGAAAAACAGGGAGGGGAGAATATGCCAGAGATTTAGTGGAGTATTAGGTCTGCAACTTTTCTTGTCTTTTTTAGTTTGAGTAATATATAAACACTTGAGATACAGGTACACATGAACTGGAAGTTAATGGAAGTTAGCAATATTTAATGTGGCTTTGCTTAAACATTCTTCATGTTTCTCCACTCCCTCACCCCTCAGGGTAAAAGTTATCCAAGGTATTTTTACATCTTTGAACAAAAGTTCCAGTCATTTTCATCTTAACTGTTTCAGATTTATCTGACCAGAAGCAAGAGATGGTTTCTGCTGCTTCTTCAACAAACTTTGAAGTGTCTAAAGCGTCATCAGTACCTGTACCGTCTTTATCTTCTATTATGCCTCTTCAAGTGGAAAAGGTTTCTTTGCCATCTGCAGTGCTAGCAAATGGAGGAAATGTTTCTTTTTCTATGTCAGAACCATGTTTAGATTATGGAGATGGAGATATAATTATTGGGGAAGAACTTGATGAATTACTTGATTCTGTGCCTGATCCAGATGAAAGTGTAGTGGTAAGACTTTTTTGTTTGTCTTCATTCTCAAAAGACTGTCCTTGTGAGTTGGGATCTTGTATTTTTATCAAGTGGGCTAGCAATGAAATGTGAGTTACCTTTTTTTGGTTACGTTGAGCTCTGTGTGCGCACAGTCGGGTTGATTTTCTCAGGTACAGTCTTGGAAATGTGGCTGTAGACGTACCAGGGCCCGGCAGAGCTCCAGGGACAATTGCATTGCTTTTGTGTGATGGAAAACATGAATGAGGTTGCTGGGGGAGGGATAGTACTTCAGAAATACTGCTGCACTACTACCAGTACTACCACAGTGGGAGGGATACTACTTCTGGGAAGGAGTGACACAGATATTTCAAGTCCAGGATAGTATGTTGTTTTTTTTGGGAGGTGTTTTTGTTTTCTTCTGTCAGAGTACTTTTGATGAAATAAACCCTCTCAGAGCCTGAGAGTGTGTTGGAGTGCTGACCCTGTAGGAGTAGAAACTGTAGTTAAACATTTGCTATTAGCTTTGCAGGACGGTAGTACTTGTGCTGTGGTCTTCTTATGCATTCATTAGTTATCTCTGCAATCAGAGCTTTGTCCAGATCCACCTCCTAGATAACCAGAAATAGTTATACCATCATGAGTCCAATTTTTAAGAACTTTTTAGAAGGGATTATTAATTTAGGCATATGAAGAGTTGTTCTTAATTACACCATCATTCCAGAGCTAGAACAGACTGTGATGCATACAGGGTTCCTCAGCTATTAGAATGAGAGCTCTGACTGATGAGCAGAGATGTCTGAACTTAATAGCAAGGTTACTGACTGTCTGCTGTGGCCCTGTCAGTCATTTGGAGCCGTTTGTATTAGTATGCAATGTTAAATGAGGCTGTGGCATATTCTTCAGTTAGCTGTGATTTCAATTCTTCGTTCAGATGTGGATGCAGTTGGAAATCTTAAAATAAAAAATGCTTGGACTTCTAATTTTCTGTTTTATGCACTTTTTGTAGGAAGTATTTTTGAAATACAGCAATTAGTTACTTTTAATAAAGTGAAAAGCAGGAAGAAGTACGATCTTCAAAGATTGACTGCAGTCCTGTGTAGTCTAGAGTCTTGAGTGAGTGTAGGCTAACACCTCAGGGAACGTAGGGAATTTCATGTTGGCCAGACTCTGTGCAGATGTATTTGTTCAACCTCCAGACAAGGAGGAAGCCTCTTGGGATGACAGAGAGAGGGAAGGGAAGCTCCACCACTGAGTATGTCCTTAGCAGAGATACACAGAAGGACAGGTTTTTTTTCAGGGGTGGATGGGAGAAGGTGATCTACCCTTTGCAGAGTATTATATTATTTGTTTGCTTCTGAGGATTTATTTCAAAGCTAACTCTATTGTACTTCAATTTGAATTCTCTTTACTTAGAAAAAAAATCATGTCGATTCCTGACTCTTCGTCCTCTTCCCTCTTGTCTTATATTTTTATCATAATTTGGAAATTTAGCTCTGATCTGATTCATGAATAAATCCAAAACTCAGTAGGTTAATGAACTTCAGCTAATTGAACCACTGAAGTGGTTGATTCGTGAGTAATTCCTTGCATTAGGACAGGCTTAGGGTTTGATAACTGTAGTTCTTTAGGTGCGCTGTAGCTCTGTTCAGTACTGCAGTTCTGTAGTGTGCCTTTTATTGTTGCTTTTCAGTAGATTTATAAAAGCTTTGCATTAATGTTACTAAAAGAAATGCTATTGCAGATTGTGGTCTTGAGAGATTTCTTTTTTTCCCTGTGTGAACATCTTTAAATTCCTTGGGGTTTTTGTTTTGTTTTTGTTTTTTTTCCAGCAAAGTGCAGGAGTCAGAGGACCGATTCCCACAGGAAGCGTGGCTCCTACTGTACCTTTCTCTGCCTCCTTGTTGGGGGCGCTACCAGTTAGTGCAGGATTTGTTCCCTCACCTTCTCTTTCGGAAATCTTTTCACAGCCTTTGGCTTCTTCACTGGAAAATTTTTGCTCACCATTAAGCACCTTTTCAATCAGTGATCCAAAAAGAGGTAAGAAATGAGTCTCAATATTTAAACTTTAGTGATGAGAGTTGTGCATGAGCCAACTGGCTTCGTCTTTTAAATGAGTTTTCACCAACTATTCACTATTATTTAACACTTAAATAACATTTGATCTGTGCTTACAATTTTTGAGAGTATTGATAATCAACATCGGTTGTACACAAGAATTTATAAACAAAGCTTTTGTTTACTTGGGATCTGCATAAGCATGCTCCAAGCTCCCTCTGTTCAGGTTTTACTGCATTTATTATGCAAGTCATTTGCTTCAGGTGAATAAGTAGGAAAAAGGAACCATGTTCTTTCAAACATTTTTTTTTAATTTGAACAAAGGTGTTCTTACAGCTTAAACCATTTCTCATGATTTAGCAATAAACAAGAATTCTAAGAGACTAATAAAAAACTGTGTGCTCTGAAAAGATACCAGTAATACGTGTTTGAATTCAAACTCTGGGGGCTGTTATTATATAGTGAAATAACAAGATACAAACAGTCAGTGAACTAGAAAAGATAAAATGAAGTCCTGTCTCTAATTACTAGTCTTACAGGAGTATGCTCACTTTAGACCAAAGCCAAAATCACAAAACAAAACTAAAAATAGAACAAATCTCCTACCCGTCTTTTATCTCATTTTTGATAGGCAGATATTGCTTATCTAGCTACCCTTCTTGTACTGCACAAGGAGCTTCATGTTGCTTCAGCATATGCCTGTGAAGCTACTGTTGATGTTAATCAGATAGTTACATGGAAGATGATTACCTAGTAAGTTTTTAGCCCGGATGTTTAAAAGGGGAGTTTACAGAATACAAAACATAGTCATAGCAAACAAAGAACCCCCCTTGGTGTTTGTCAAAAAACCAGACCTTTGGTACTTTTACTTCTCAGGAATGATAAATAATTTTTTGCATAGGCTATTTTGGGAACTGAAATAATTGAAACTTCTTTGTGTTCCTTTAGACCTCTCAAGTTCGGCTTCTAGAGATGGAACAGCAACACTTAGCAGCAATAATTCCCCATTGTTTGTAAGTATTTTCTGTGTTTTCTTTCACATCAGTTCAAATGTTAACATTTTGAAGGCTTAAACTAAGATCATAGTTTTCACAGTAGAAGTTTCTATTTTAAAAAATATGGCATTTGTACCATTAAAATGTGATTCTGGCTGAAAGACAGTTGTACAGTAGCTCACAGCAACAGTAACTGAACACATGAGAAGATCTACAAAGCTTGTTCTATAAATGCAAACCTTGACTACTGTAATAGCCACTTTTCCATTCTGAGGAATTTGTAGAAGACTGTGGAAATATAAAATAACCAACCGAAGAGAGAGGAAATCTCTTACAATCAAGTGCCAAAGACTAGGAATACTGGAGAACTGTCCTAGTACAGGAGCAGAGCAGAGATTGCCTTGTGTATGGAAATCCATCCGGTCTCTGTATTGTAGTTATGCTGTAGATTTTCAATCATGCTGCTGGCCATTGATTATGTGAGGAAGGCTGCTTGAAGGATTGCATCCTTGTGAGCCAGGATGTAGTAATAATTAGCCTGTTCTTCTACCTGTACCTGGTTGGATCTTGTTATGTGCTTAGTCTGTGCTGGTTATATGGCTTTTGTAAAATCTCTGTGTCCCCTTCTTAGACCTGTGGTTTAATTTGTATTTTGATTTGTATGTGTGTGTGTGTAGTCTTTCATATGTTTTAAAGAATAATTCAGTAGGTTAAATTTTAGTTGTAGATAAACTATATGGATCAAGTAAAATATGCTTTCTTCCAACAGATAAATGGCCCTAGTAGTTTGTTTGGGTCTGAAAATTACGTCGGAATTGCAGGCCAAACTAGAAATGACTTTTCAAATGTTTTTAGCAGTGCAACTGCTAATATACCTGTATCTTCAGCACTTGCCGGAAGAAACCCACTAGAAGGCACACATGAGCTAAGACAGGCCTGCCAGTTATGTTTTGTCAAAAAAGGTAAGGAGCTTTTGGACTCAATTGAGTTGATTTTGAAAAAGTGTAAAAGCATGCATTTAGAACTTCAGTATTCTTAAGTTAAAATATTGTTAGCTTCTAAGTAGTCTTAATCCTGACCTGTTCTTTGCAGATGTAGTATGATCTTATGGTTAAGGAACTGGTAAAATGTTTCAACAACCGTTTTATCATCTTTCTTCTTGTCTTTGTTTCTTGTCCTAATAGATTCTTGATTCCTAAACCCACCACAAATCACCACACGCTTTCACCCACCTGTATGTAAGGTCATTCACGCTCTGTATTCGCTTTCCTCCCAGCCCCCAGGGTACTGTGAAGAATGACACCTTTGCTCAAGACTAAAAAAACTTGCAATACTCTCTCTGATTGGCCATGGGGAATTGAACTGCAGTTCAAAGTGCCTGGTAACCTTCACATCCCGTCTGTTTTATTGTTCTTTCAAACTAATTCTAAATCATAATCTGAGGCTTCCAAACCTTTGTAATAATTAACTCCACTGTATTGACTCAAAGTATCTTAACCAATATTGGGCTTTAATATAACTAATCTTTTTAGGCCTGAGCTGTTGCTGTTAAATAGAGCCATATTCTAGAAACAATAGCTTTTATTAAGACTAATCTTAAAAACAAGCATCTTGCTTCACGTTATGGGTGTCACTGATATTGATATACTGTAAAGAATTGTATCAAGACACTTAGGGGGTGACTGCTGTAGTTTTAAGAACTTACATATCTTTTTTGTTTTTTTTTTTTTTTAACAAGAAAAATCCATGAAGTGATATTTGAAAACCCCTATGTTCTGCTGTAAGCAGGCATTATGAAATACTTGTGGAAGCACATAGCATGTTCCTAGCTTCACTTTTTCACATCAAAGCATCTATTTCTTCTGTTTCATTGCATCTCTATCAAAGCCATTAAATGTTTCCTGCTTTTACTACCTACTTTTGAAATTGTTCAGCTTCTGAACAATTCTTCATCAGCTTCTTGTCCAGGGGAATGGTCACGTTCTTGGTTTTGCAGGTAGCAAAATTCACTGAGCATTGCTTGTCTTAAGACTCTCTCCCTTATTTCTTCATTTTGGTGGTAATGTAATCTTCACTGTAGTATCATCCTAAAGACAGAATTTAAAGCTAGACGTGGCTTTGTTTTCAAAATCACAGAATTCTGGTATTGGCATTTATATTTTTGGCATGTGTATACTCATTACCTAGCATGTTTTATCTCTAAACACAGTAACTGTTCTAATACTATAAAAGCTGAAGGTTAAGAGAGCTGTTTACTGATCCTTGGAATTCATCTGCATTGACAACTTATAAATAAGCAAGTTAAGTTTTAAATTGGTGTTACGTAAATGTATACTTTGGAATTTGGAAAAAAGTGGCAATTTGTTCGTGTCCCAAAGTAATCTTAAGGTTGTAACACATCATCCCTCCCACATAACTGCTGGTTTTCTCCTTGCCAAGACTGGTCCTTTTGTAAGTATTCAGTCTTTTTCTATTCTGCTTAACATGGCTGTTAATGACTTTTGGTTCTTCAGAGTTGCTGGTGCAAGTAGGAACTCTATTCAGTGTATTTATGTATTTTGCTTTTGGGCTTATGTGCCTGCCTGTGTATGGAAATATTAAAAGTATGTTGCAATATGTGCAAATATAAGCAATTTTCTGTGATTGTTTCAGGTCCTAAATTACTGGATTATGCTTACCATCCCAGTTTAGAACATAAATGTAAGAAGGATATTCTAATTGGCAGAATAAAAAACTCTGAAGATAAATCATGGAAAAAAATACGGCCAAGACCAACAAAGACACAGTATGTGGGACCATATTATATATGTAAAGGTACGTGTTATGTATAGTGAAATGGTAATGTCTGCACTCGAAATAACATAGTTTAGCTTTTCCACAGTGAAGTACAGAGTGAGTTTTTATACTTACTCGTGGGAGGTGGAGAAGGAAGTTCACTGGGTTGTTTATATTTTCCGAGGCTGTAAAGAGAGCCATATTTTGACCATTAATGGAATTATTTAGAGAACATGCACTATATTTCTGTACTGTTCTCCCTGAATTACTTTGGTTCCTAGTGCTGGGCTATTATTATTAAAAGAAAAAGCAACAATAAAAAAAAGAAGAACATTCTTACTAGACTTCTTCAGTGTGAGCCTCTACTTATGATCTAAAGCAAGATAACTCATGAATGATAACTCCAGCTATGTTTAAGCAAAAGGTATTCTGAGTTCTGAGCATTGTTGCCTAGACCAGAGAAGAATAGTTGATGGAGGTGTGCTTCAGCCTTTCTGATTTCTTTCAGCTAAGGTTTCTCTTCTGTCAGCAGGACTTCCATGATCCTTTTACAACAGATGTAGCTTTTTTATTAAAAACATTTGAAATTGAGATAGCGGCTGTTTTAAGATAAATAAGATAAAAGTTGTGTAAAAGCAATGTCGTGTTCAATGTTACCATTCTAGATGTTGCTGCTGAAGAGGAATGCAGATATCCAGGTCATTGCACGTTTGCATATTGCCAAGAGGAGATCGATGTGTGGACGCTGGAGCGCAAAGGAGCCTTCAGTCGAGAGTCTCTTTTTGGGGGAAATGGAAAGATCAACTTGACTGTGTCCCAACTTCTTCAAGAACATCATGGATTATTTATGTTTCTTTGTGAGGTGCTGCTTTATTTCTAATGAAACAATAAAAATGATAATAGATAAGAAAATTGCTTGGAAAGAAATGCTTTGGTTCATGCATGACTATTTCTTAAATTTTGAAATGCATGTTCAGTAATCTGGCTAGCTTTAGATTAGAGAGTAGCTGAAGTCTGTTAAAATCTTTAAGGTAAGGTGTATTTTAAAATAGATAAAATACATACTTTATAATGACCTGGTTTTTGTATTCCAGAAATGTTTTGATCACAAACCAAGAATAATAAGCAAAAGGAACAAGGATAACTCATCTTCTTGTTCTCACCCTGCTATGCATGACTTTGAAGATAACAAGTACGTCTGAAATCCCATCTCTTTTAATTTTCAAATTAAAAGCAAAGGTTTTGGGGCATTCTATTTAATACTGCTTTTCATTTCTTACCTATTGATTAACTTCTCTTCCTTGTTAACTGTTACGATTTGGTGTTACTGCTAAGACTAACTTGCTGAACAAGGATTGTCTCATGTAACTAAATGGAAAGTGAACTATTTTCTTTATCAGTGCATTCAAAAATAGTGGTGTCCTCCGTCATGTTTGAATCTTTCTTGTTTTGGTGTCAGTTTGTTAATAGCTTTTCTATCTAGTGAACACTGATGTGTGATGTCACATGCAGATGTGTGATGGTAAATTAATACAGGAGGAAGTCACAAGTTTGCTCTTTGTTCATTCTGTTTTTCTTATTTTGCTGTAGTTTTTACTCAGCTGGTTAACAGCAGGTTTCCCTTAATTACAGTGTCTGAAATAGACTGTAGTCCTTATAAATTCAGTTGTTAGAAAATAGCTTGAGAAAATTGTCTGTAATTATTCTTTGAAAGTTAACAAAGTGGCATAGTGGCAATGGTGTTAATTAAGTTTTGGAGACTTTATAGACTTACATTTTTATATGATGGAAATGTAAGTGGGAGCATTTTTAATCCTTTGTCTTCCACTTCCCTATACTGAGGAAACACTACAACTGTAAGAGCTAGGCTGCTACTGTGATGCATCAGCTCTTTCTTTAATGGTGCTCTACAAAAGAGTAAGTAATTGCTTTTGTAATTAGCTCAGGATATGCTCTTGAAAATGGACATTATACACTTTCCGTCTTGGAAACCAGTGATGCAGTTGGATTGAATTCAAGTAATGCTTTGCAGAAGAGAAGACTTCTAGATTTCACAAGAGTACTGTTTTGTGATGTTGGTTTACCCATCCTAGAAATAAATGATAATCAGATGCTCCTTCCTTCTGGGAACTGTTTCCAAAACAGGTGCCTTGTCCACAGTCTGCGTGAAACTATGGTGAAATATTCCAAAATCCGCCCTTTTCAAGTTCGATGTCAGCTTGACCTATGCAGACATGAGGTGCATTATGGCTGCTTACGGGAGGATAAATGCTTTTATGCTCACAGCCTGGTAGAGCTTAAAGTCTGGATAATGCAAAAGGAAACAGGTATGTTTGGTAAAATGCTCACTTCACTCTTCACTGAAATGCCACTTCTTGCTTATCTCAACCCCCTTCTGAAATCAGCAACCTGGGACCAGTGAATTCACTTACAGTTTGCTGGAATCTTGCATACAGTCAATAAACAGTAATGTAGATAAGATAAAAGTTTTGAGTAGGCTACTAGCTATTCAAAATCAGCAAGTTTTTGAGAGTAAAAAATGTCAAAACTGCTCATTATGATCACATTATTTTTCTTGAAATACAACTAGGAGTCTTGAGCAGATTTAAATCCAACTCAAACTAGATTTGATTTTATTTTTAAGCCTTCAGAGTTTGGAAGATCTAGATAAAATTTTTTTCCAGCTTGAAATATTTTATTTATGCCATTGTTTCCCTCCATCCCCCAGTAAAAGATCAAATTTTCTTTCTTTCAGCTTAGTGCCATTCTGATATTCTTACATAGAGAGCCAGAAAATAAATCCTTCCAGTTTGCTCCTCTGTCTATCATTAGTGTATGTGTTAATAAAATTTAATTGTTTTTGTGTTCTTTCTCACACAGGACATTTAGGGTGCTTTTTGTTGATCTCACTTGTTTTTGTTGGCTTCTTTGAGGATAACAAAGTTTACTACTTCCTTTCTAGCGACAGCTTTTGAACAGTATGTCTCTCACAGTCCATTATTCGGTCAGGAGTTCCAAGCAATTGAACTGTTAATAGGAAGTGATTTTCACTATGTAATAGTTGCTCATTCTTCCTATCTTGCTCTGTATGAGAGCAGTACTTCAGATATTAAATAATCACATTGGATCATTGTGGTACGTGAAGGAAAAAGGGAAATTTGGCAGTTCCAATGTGTTAACAGTCTTTCTGGCATTTTTGCCCCTATATGTCTGAGATTTATCCTCGCTTGTCCCCTCTTGAAGAAGAGATTCCTTGTTGCTTCAGCTTTCTGTCTAGATTCTTGTATAGGTATACGGACACAAGATATCATGCTGACCTGAAAATTTTGGATGAAGAAGGTCAAATAGAGACAAGAGAACTGTTTCTTTGCTGATTTTGTGTTTTGTCCCTCCTTGTAAGAGTCTTTAGAAATTTCTGTGTGAAAGTAAACCAGTTATTTTCTTACCAGCTACCCCTACAAAGTCAAGGATAGCAAATAATTGACACTCTAACTTCTATTTGGAAGTATGGGTTGGGGTCTCCAGGAAACCTGATTTGCCACAGAAGACA
The DNA here is from genome assembly GCA_025447955.1 of Psilopsiagon aurifrons. NCBI lineage: Eukaryota > Metazoa > Chordata > Aves > Psittaciformes > Psittacidae > Psilopsiagon > Psilopsiagon aurifrons. Next base: position 7,608 of record JAOEHY010025290.1, on the reverse strand, counting down.
TATTTTGTATTTTATGATGTGTTCATGCTGCTCTCCTGCTTTGCCAAGTCCCTCTACTCTTTTAATGAGGTTCCTGTTCTGAATGTAAGGTGTGGGAAATAAAGGAATGCTACCTCAGGAAAGAATTGTTTTACCGACCCTCCAATCAAAACATAGATGACAGTCTGTGTGGAATTACAGTATATGTGAACACTGTGTAGCTGCTTTAGGAACCTTAGCCAAACTATTTCTAAGAATGTTTTGTGGTTTTCTTCTGAAGCAATACCTAATTAATGGGGCTTGGTTACAGTCTTTATAAATAAGGCAGGGGTGATCCAGTGTCTGTCAGCTTGCCTTTTGGGTGATTTTTCTGAGTGACATTACAGGGTTAGTACATTATGTTTAAATAAATTCTCAGAGATGGACCTTAACTTATTTGAGCAGTATGTAATTTAGAAAACTTTAATGTTTGCTTTTCATGTGATGACATAGACAGTATTTCTGTTTTGAAGGCCCATATGTGTGTGTTTGATGTAAATGTGTATCTATACCCACACTTGAGTGTGTGTATATGTGTACAATATATAAAAAGAAAAATAGATAAAAGCTTTGGGGCTTCAGAAATACTCCGGTTTGAGCATGTCTGCAATGCTGCAACAGTTGTAAGTGCTCAAGAACTTTTCCCCTTCCTTTACAGATATTTCACATGATACTATTGTTCAAGAATCAAAGAAGTACTGGCAGAACATGGAAGCTAGTGCACATGGATCACAGGTATTTTTGGTTTTCCATTAAACTAATTGTACAGTGAATTTGGTGATTGTTCTCTTTCTGTATCTGTGTATAATGTATCTTACCTTAGAAATTACTTTTTTAAGTAATAATCTCTTTGTAGGCTTTCTTTGGCTCACTCCATTTACACTAGAATGCTGCTTTGCTTCTGTGCAATTCTTTTTTTGCTTTGCTTATTCTATCATAGGCAGAATATAACACCTAAATACAGTTTTAAAGTTGGCTGCCATAGGGCAATGAATTATCTTTTCAAAATGTAGTACTTTTATATGTTTAGTTTGTATACATTATCACAACTTCTGGGTTGTGAAATCAGAAATAAGTTAAATAAAAAGGCATTTGTTAAGAAATGTCTAGTTCAAAATACAAGCTGAACTATTACAGTGTAACATCTGCTTCCAGACATGTGTTGTAAGCTCTTATTGTAGGGGGTAACTCATAATTATGTATAGATTTCTTTGCAGATGCAAAATACCTTTTATTGCTGTTGTTATTTTTTTGACTTAAGATCCTTGGGAACCAAATGAAATATGGATCACTTAATTTGAAAATGAAGTTTGTTTGTGGTCAGTGCTGGAGAAATGGTCAAGTTAATGAGCCAGACAGAAACAAAAAGTACTGTAGTGCAAAGGCAAGACACCCGTAAGTAAGACGACACAGTGAAAGTGTTACATCAGCCAGTTAAAATCTCTATTGGAGACCTTGTTACTGCTTGGGAAAGAGTCATATGAGGAATTAAAAAAAATATATTGAAGCAGAACGCTGTCATCTCATTGCTGTGTGTTAATTGGCAAGGAGAAACACTTTGGTGGCTGGTTGGGGATTTTTTTGTGTTGGGTTTTTTAGTTATCACTTATGCAGTTGTGGTAAAGTTTCAGCAGAATTCAGCTAAATTAAGAAAAAAAGCTTTATAAAAAAAAACCTTTTGGGCTTTCATGGTTCTGCTTCTGTGTACACATGTATTTTTTAATAGTATTTTCTGGTTTTTAGATGGACCAAAGATCGCCGTGTGGTGCTAGTAATGTCTAATGAACGTAAAAAGTGGATGACCATTCGTCCTCTTCCAGCAAAGAAACAAGTGCCTCTGCAATTTGATGTATGTTAATTTAAAACTTAACATTTTAGTTCAGAAAATAGGCTAACAGGAAAATATTAGTTGTCGGGCTGGCTTCCTCAGCTCTGCAGAAATTCACATTGGTTGGGAATTTGTTAATAGTTGGTGGGAGCATGTTTATAGTGTTTATACAGAGTTTCAGCCTTAGAAAAGCACTGATCTCACTGTTACTACTGAAGTACCTTCTCTGTGGAAGTTCTGACTACTTCCAGAAAATGTTTCAGAAATAGCTTAAACATTCCTGTAGGCTGGTAATCTGGTGGGAGGCAAAAAGCAGTCATGGTGCTTGCTTCCAGCAGTTTGATTTTTCTGACAACGATACATGAGATTTTATAAAGTAAATATGATTTTATTTTTCATGTGATATAAATGGCTGATTGGGAGAGAAAACACTAGCCAAGACTGAACTTCCCCCCACCCCCCATTTTTTGCTATCATGTTTTATTTTATATTTATAAGGATATATTTTTTAATTCACATTACAGTTGTGCAATCATATTACTTCGGGCAAGAAATGTCAGTATGATGGAAACTGCTCATTTGCTCACAGTCCTGAGGAGAGAGAGATGTGGACCTATATGAAGGAGAACAGCAGTAAGTAGCAGAGTAAATCTTAAACATTGTAAATCTAATTGTTCTGCTTTTCATTCTTGTTCCTCAATTACTTTTTAATCCACTTTCTTTCACTGCCTTTTGTAGTAAGCCTTGTAGGTACCTTTTTTTTTTAATTTTTTTTTTTTGTTGTTTGTTTAATTTGATAGACCCAGACTGGGTATTCAAAACCAGTATTAAATAAAAATAGCTACATTATATATTTGTTGCCTTTGTGGTTTTTAACAATAGTTTGTATAATTTTTTTTTAGATGTTTTAGAAACAGTATATTGATCCATGCTGCAATATTATTTGGTGTTTATACTCTGTATTACCATGTGCGCACACTAGGGTTCTGCTGACAGCATGGGGGCAAGCTATTTGCAGAGTTCCCCCCACCTCAGTGTACTTGCTGTAAATTACTGTTCATGTCCTGATGTTGACTTGTAACTCATTAGAATGTTACTGGGGAGATAAAGCAAAAAGTTGGAAGTAATAAATGACAGTAGATTATATTACCATGGTCTTCAAGAAAGCAGACTGAATTTGCCAAAAGCTGTAGTATACTTTATAGAACTTTGAAATTCAGGTATACAGCAACAGTTATTATCCAGTGGCACAGTTGTTACCTGTGCTTTGGGTGCCTGTTCAGAAGTGCAAAACATCTTGCTTTCCCCTAGATAGGCACAATGGATCTTGGTAAGTAGCCAGAGACTGGCATTTCTCTAAGCTCTTACCTCTGCACTGTGTAACTGTCTACATTGTGTCCTTCCTTTTTGATTCTTACAACAGGCAGGGACTGAATTATGCTTGCAAACTCACTCATTTATCTAGTATTCTCAAACTCTTGCCTCAGTTGCTAATTACTTATTTTAGCTTCTGCTCTCATTAGTTCAAGACTTGGAGCAGTTGTATGACATATGGCTAAAAAGTCAAAAACCAGAAAAGGGAGATGATACAGCTGCTCAGGCAAACAAAGAGAATGGGAAGCAAATTCACATGCCGACTGACTATGCTGAAGTTACAGTAAGTAATCCTAGGTATAATTCTAAATTCAAGCGTGGGGTTTTTGTTGTGGTGTCACATCTCCCCCAGTCAGTAACATGCATTGTTGTCCTTATTTTCTTGGTGCTTCCTTAGATCATAGGTTGCTACGCTAATTGCAAACTTTTAACTGACACTGTAAAGCACTCCTGTAATGTCAGTAGAGATCGTAAACTTCAGGTGATTGTTTAAAGAATTACATCTGTTAGGTTAACAACAATTTATAGGCCAACGTAAAAGCAAACATTCAGAATGTATTAGCGGTTCTGTGCTTGCAGTATTGAATTCTCAGTGTCTTGTTTTCAAATTCACTGTAAATCAGGTGGATTTTCACTGTTGGATGTGTGGGAAGAACTGTAATAGTGAGAAGCAATGGCAGGGTCACATTTCTTCTGAAAAGCATAAAGAGAAGGTTTTCCACACCGAGGACGATCAAAACTGCTGGCAGTATCGCTTCCCAACTGGAAATTTTAGCATTTGTGATAGGTATGTGGCTTTTAAGATATCAAAAACGCTGAAAAATGACAGTTTGTAGTGTCAATAATTAAGGTGGTTATTTGTTTTGACAGATGTTTCTAGTATTTCTTGCTTTGCATAAATCTTTGAACAAGAAATTAAGTAATTTACAGTATTTTAACACATGCTTTTAGAACTCAGGGAGTGACAATGTGCTCAATTGTGGAACCAAATTAACATTTGTGTGATGTTAAGCTAGTTTATTGCAGCTGTGTGAAATACTGTTGGTATTATTACAAGTTTACTTAAGCATCTGCATGTTAATTCCCCATGGAACACAAGAACAGTACCTAGCTGGACATGATAGTGGAGCTGTAAAGCAAGTAAAAATGTTAGCATCAAAGCAAATTTGTTTAATTTGAGTGTTTGTTACTGAAAGTCATTTATGAATATGTGGAAGAGAACTTCCACGACCTATTGGTTTTCCCCAGTATTGGTTGTATGTTCTGCTGGTCCCTTTAATTCTTCAATGCAGCCTGTTTACCTGACTGCAGTCACAGGCATGTTGGAAGTTCTTTCCACTGCTGGTATCTTTTTGAAAGGCTGAAAACTTTAGAATCTGCATTCTGGAGTTAAAGATTCAATTTGCTGATATGGATACCTTTGTTACTCTGTTTCAAGTTAAAGTTGAATGCCTTAGAGATCTTGGGAAATTACACAGGATATAAAGCAAGTTATTTTTTGTTTGCAGCCTTTGTATGGAAGCTTACATGCCCTCTTTACTAAATTTTTAAGTAGTATCCTAAAGTATTTGATGTTTTGAACACTTAACAGACCTCATGCAGACTTAGATAAAGTGAATACAAACTGGCATGCTTAGAACAAAAATACTAAGATAAAATCTTTAGTCATACTGAGTACTTAAAATCCAACTTTAGTTAACAAAGGGTAATTAATTAGTTGGATTTTTTTTTTAACAATAGTAGTGCTTTAGTTTAATGAGTTAAATGATAAAGTATTCATTTACCTGGTAATTTAACCTGATGAAATTAAAGGTATCACACATTAAATGACTTAGTAAAGTAGGAACATGAAGAACAGAAAGGAGAGAGTCATCTGTTGTCCTCCATAAATACTTGACAGCTGGGAAAGAAAAAAGTAATCAAATGTTAGACAGAGTTAGTATTTTCTTACTAAAAGTAAGTTCTCTTCCAGTATTTTATTTTTATCCCTAGTGTTGTAGTGTATTTGAGAAGCATGACCAGAAGAAAATACCTAGGTGCAATAACGATTGTGATGATTCTGTGAAAACACTATTTGAAATCTGTCTTAACAGATATATGGCTGGTACTTGTACTGAAGGAAACAACTGTAAATTTGCCCATGGAAATGCTGAACTCCATGAGTGGGAAGAACGAAGACAAGTTTTAAGAATGAAGCTCAGCAAAGCAAGGAAAGATCACTTGATTGCTCCCAGTGATAATGACTTTGGAAAATATAGTTTTTTGTTTAAAGATTTAAACTAATATTGAGATGACACATACATGTTATCAGCTGGAAGCATAAACCAGAAAATTTGACAATAATAAAAAGCATGTGACAGATAAGCTGCAGGTTTTCTGCTTTTATTGGCATATCTTGTTCCTCCTGAACAGCAAAATATAGTAGATTTAGGGGGATTGAGCAGACCTGTCTGTGCTCTCATGAAACAAGAGTGGTGATTAAAAAAATCTGAAGTATTACACGCTTACTCACTTTCTGTTGGGCAGAAAGTTAGGAAATAGAAGAGGGGAAGAGAAGTTATAATCTAGGAAGCCCCAAGTATCAGTCCTTCAGTTGAAAAACTTTAAGGTATCAAGGTATTGCAAAAGAGAGTGTTATGAGCTAACAAGAAAATGATGGATGAAAATTCTTCAGATCTTTTAACGGAGAGGATTTGTTTAAAACAAAGTTTGCTACTTATCTATATGTAGGTTGCTAAAAAGGATTTTTCTTATTAAAGATTTTACACAAAATAACCATTTAACTACAGTATATGTTGAATGGGTATTTTTTCTCTATTTGTATATTTCAATATAATTTACTGAAAAAGGATCTTGGAAAGAAAAAAAACGAAGTAGTTAAAATTCTGTTTCTTGGTCTTTGCTGTTTAAATGATGATTTTGAAAGATTACACTTGTATGTCAGTATTGTGTACTATTGTATGGACTAATGTTGCCTGTAATAAAGAGAACTTTACACAAAGCTGTTTTCTGCATGTAGCCTCTCAGGATTGAGATTTTGTAAAAACAAACTAACAATTATTTCATTATTAGCAAAAGCTTGAGTACCTGTGGCTAAAAGTTTACTAAGTTGGTATTTGTGTCTCTAGATTCTCATTTGCAGTTTTCTGTACTGTCATTAGCTCATTGCATCACTAATAGCAAGAATGGCCAGCTCACTTATGAAGTAGAGACAACTTTTGGAGCTGTGTGATGGCTGGGACATGTTTTCAGCCTTTTGACTTGGGCATGAAGCACCCCCATCTCAGCTGCAAGGTGGATGGGACTTTAGATGGTATTTCCTGCAGCCCACAGCAAAGGGAAACCATCCCTGGGCTGAGGTGCTTTCAGCCTGATGAGCCCTTTGGCTTTACAGTAGCCAGAGCTTCTGTTGTGTTTTGACTTCTCTGCAGATTGTGCTTTCAGCTTGCTTTGTGTGGTCACTTAATGTCCTTTTTAATTTTCTTTTTTCCCCAAACCAAGCTTTATTTAGTCATTCAAAATAGCTGAAGCTAGTTTTCTTCTTTTCCCCTTACTTCTCTCTCTTAATAGTATTTTTTCTGTTATTGGTTGACCTTATATCACTAGAAGAGCTTTAAGAATGACTTCAGTAGTTTGAATGTAGTCATTGGCCACATATTGTGTATGAAAAAAGTGTTGAACCAAAGTCCAGTGATACTCATGCAGAGGATGAGCCTGGAGGCCGTGTGCCTTTCACTTCACAAAGTAAAAGCACAACAGTTACGGGGAACACCACCTTATGCTTCAGCCAGAGCGAGGGAGAGCTGTTCCTTCCCAGCAAGGCTGAAGGCCATTTGAATATGATGTACAGTGTGCATACAGGTGTAGCTTGGTGCTTGAAATATCACCTGCTGAAAGTGCTAGTTTTTTACATCGTTTGTAATGAACTGAGCTTGAAATAGAGTATTATGGACGGTTATTTCTGTGACAAAACCTGATTGTATCGTGTGCCTTTCCGAATTGTTTTCTCAATTTTATCCTTTCATTGTTTAATTGTAAGTGCTCTGTAAATTACTCATAGTAATTCTAGACAAAACTAAACATGAAATCTTTGTTCCGTACGAACGGTGTGAGATCTTTAATGACTGCGGTGCGGGGCTGTCGGGGACAGCTGCCGGGGTTGGGTGCTCTGTTCTCGCCGGAACGGAGGAGGTACTGGGGAATTACTTCCTCCTCACGGATCCCGGGGACGGGGATTGTATCTGCCCTGCACACATAGCAGGGGGCCATCGAGGGCATTGTTAACACGGTTTTCCCGAGGCCGCGGAGCAAATGAGGACGGGCGGCCTCTCCGCCTGCGGCCACCGCTCCGCCTTTCCAGCCCCAGGGGTCCCGTCGGCCGCCGCGGC
>JAOEHY010025287.1:0-49415 GCA_025447955.1 Psilopsiagon aurifrons | reverse complement strand
GAAAAAGGCAAATTTGTTTCTCCCCAGGCACTCAGTACTTCCGAGGGGACTGACTGCTACTGCTCAGGATGTGTGGGGCTTCACAGAGTAAACCTCAGGCCTCAGACTTCCTCAGGAAGAAATGCAGCTGCCTTTGCACCCACCTGAGATCGGTCATGCTATGAGGACTGGGAAACAGTCCCGTGGATACTGGCTCTAATGTTTTCTTCCCTACCGTGAGCTTAAATATCGCTGCCTGAATATGACAAAAGCACAAATGACAATAGTTGTGGAGTCAATAACTAGAAGCAAAGGAAGATACAGCAGAAAGATTTATATTAAATATTTATACAAATATCTTTGTGTGATATTCTAAACGTTCATGTGTACTTAGTTAAAACCAACCAATGATTCAGATTCATCTCTCCTTAGTAATCAGCAGCAGTTAGTACAAGGTAGCAAATCAGGTGTCCAACATTTTTTTTATTATATTGCCTTCACAAAAAGTTATCTTGTTGTAGCTATGTAATTTTCATCATCCGTAGCCAGATATGAGGTAACTCAACTTCGCTGATGAAAGAAGATATAATTATAGAAGATCAGTGGAATAATGTACTCAATATTGTTACTTGTACAAGCACATCTATTTAATAATCAGTAGACTTAGCAGGTTTTTTAATTAAATATTAAAATTAATTTTATGGCTCTGGAAAATGAGAACAAAAAGCACTATACAAATCAGATCAAGACTACATCTTTGTAAGTGGTACTGGACAAAGGAAACTGTTACAAATTCAATAAAAATCAGAATTCAAAAAGTAGAAACACATTTCCCCTTAATCAAAGAGAATAAACACCTGTCTTGGCTACAGCAAAGAACTGAATTAAACATATTTAAAGTCATAAATACTGGCTTTTAAAATTGTACTTGTATAGCATTGACTATCAACTCAGGCTTACGCAAAACACAAAAGAAATCAGTCCATGTTCTAAATATATTTTAGCAGATAAATTCTTTAACTCCATAACAGGTTGTATGTGCCATAAGTTTATTTTCAGAACTGAATCCTAACTAGGATATTGAGTGCTAACACAAAGTTTAATTTGACCAGGAAAGTCACAGTAGTCTGTTATCGTCATATTTGTTTGATATGTAGAAAGCTCAGAATTATTATCTAGAATGGATCAGAGAAAAAGTAAAAGAATATTTTATTTATTCTAAAGACTATTTTATTTATTCTAATATTTTTACATAGAGTTCATCATAATCCTTTTATTTTTTCATTCTTGTTATAGATAAAACAGCAGGTTGTAATGCCTGTAATAGCATACATAATTGTTTTAACCTTGAAGTGTTATGATGAATCACTGCTTAGCAATAAGTTACTGTTCTCCTCCTGTATGATGCCGAAGTTGTAAAGCAAGAAAAAATAAAAGTCGACTGTTGTGGTTTAAGCCTCTCACACAGTTTGCTCACTCACTCCCCTCTCTTTCTTCCCCCTCGCTCCCGTAGGGACTGGGAGGAGAATCAAAAGAATGTAACTCCCACAGGTTGAGATAAGAACAGTCCAGTAACTAAGGTATAGCACAAACCACTGCTGCTACCACCAGTAATAATAATGACCAGGGAAAATAAAAGGGAAGAGAATACTCACCACCCAACACCAAGCCCAACCTAGCAGTGCAGTGCACCCCCCTCTTCCTGGTAACTGCCATTAGTTTTTTACATCCTGGGCATGACATACTGCTCTTTGGTCAGTTTGGGTCAGGTGTCCTGTCTCTGCTTCCTCCCAGCTTCCCCTCCTCCCTGACAGAGCATGAGATTCAGAAAGTCCTTGGTCAGAGTAAACATTACTGAGCAGTAACCAAAACCATCAGTGTTATCAGTGCTGTTCCCAGGCCGAAAGTCAAAAACAGTGCTGCACCAGCACCAAGAAGGACAAAAATGACTGCTACTCCTGAACCTAGGACACCAACAAATCTGAACTGACATTTAGTCTTGCTTTTGTCAAGAGAAGCAATTTACAACATATTTTTTTCTTTTTTTTTGTTCATGGACAGTTCAAAAGATTCGAGGAGGAGGCAGAATATAGATGGTGAATACAAAATTGCTTCAATTCTGAGAACTGTTTCGTTCTTCTTAATTTATTTCTCACAACACAATCAGAACTAGCCTGCAGACACTTAAGTCTGTGTGAGCTGCAGACAGAAAACCACTGTCAAACAAAGAGCATTAGGAATTAAAATAATTTCATGTCATCACTGTAGCCAGATTAAGAAGAAAAAAACCTACATAAATATGTCTTTAAATCCACAATTATCAAGGGAAATAAAGGTTTTGGGGTTTTTTTCTATTAATAGAATATTGTTTGCTACTCACAAATAACATTCCATCAAGTCCAGCTACTCCTTTGCCTCAGGAACTAAATCCAGTTCAGCAATACCTGTGTCAGGAATTACTTCCTAATTCCTCAATAACTTTTCTGGTAAAAATAAAAATAAATAAATATAAAATTTAAAATATATATAAAAATAAAAAAGAGAGACCAGGACCTGCCTTAAGTTGTGTTATGTCATGGGGTCAAGGCTGACCTTGAACCTGTGCCTCCATTTTTCAAGGTCAGAAATGTCATCCCTGAGGTTTTCCAGCTGGAAGAACCTTCCCATGGGACATAAATTCACACATCTGGGTGCACATCTGTATCCTAAACATGCACTGGAATGGCACTTGGAATGTGGGCACCCTCGTAGCAGTTCTTTGATAGAGCAGGACTAGGGGACCATTTGTAACCTTCACTTTCAGGTTCTTTAAAGGGTACAAGAGGCATTGTTTGGAATGGTGCAAAGGCCATAAGCATAGGGAACTCTGACTATCTCATCATGCATTTTGAAAAGCATTTTACCTACAAGATCTTTTATTCCTTTTTTTTTTTTTTTTTCTGTTGCTGTTTCTTCCTGGCACAGCAGTTTTAGTAGATCTTTTCCTTTTCCTCATAACCTAGCAAAGTAAGTCTTGCTACTATAACACCAGAAAAGAAAAAACAAGGCCAGGGACTGAGATTTATTACCATAAATTAAAATACATTTCCTTCCCTTGAGGTCTCAATTAAAAGCAAGAAAATGTATTAAAAAATAAAACAAAAGAGTAAAAAACTATCAGAGGAAATATTTAAAGCTGGAGTTCATCCTGTATCTTTGCTATTCTATTCCCAGGTTTGTGACAGATTTCAAAGCAATCTTGTAGGCTAATATTGCTGAACAATATTTTACAAACATTTATATTTAGCTAATTCCATCCTTATTCTTACCTCCTCCGATACAGTTGGAATAGAATGTTCCTTTGTTCATAATCCATTTCTTCTTGCTTTACAAAATATACTTGAAACATATATAGGGAAAAAAATACAATAGATCAGAGGGAAAAAAAATACAATATATCAGATAGAAAAAATATTTACAAATCCAAATAACCCTCATTATACACAGTGGCTTCAACCTCACAGTCTGACCTTGTTCACTAGCCAAACACACTGAAATTAGGATGATAAATTGATAGAAATCATAAAGATTTCTTCCTTGGAACTTTGTGGGAAGTACTGGAGCCCTGGCTGTGTTCCAGAGCAAGTTCTGCAAAGCCTAACTTGTGGGACAGTGAGTTGGGAAACTCTAATGAGATATTCTTTGCATATTTTTCTTTTTTCCTCACCAACTCTGCTTTCAATTTTTCAGTTGTCTGCTTTTTCTCCATTTAAAGTCATTTTTTTGTTGTTGCTCTTTGTGGTGGTGGTGGTGTTGCAACAGTTTTGCTTTCCCACTCTTTCCTTTAGGCCTATAGCATGGACATCACCTTCAAGACAGATTTCTTCCTAAGTTATAGAATCATAGAATAGTTTGGGCCGGAAAGGACCTTCAAAGGTCATCTAGTCCAACCTCCCTGCAGTGAGCAGGGACATCTTCAACTAGATCAGCTTGCTCAGAACCACATCCAGCCTGGTCTTGAACGTCCCCAGGGATGGTGCATCCACCACCTCTGGGAGCAGCATCAGGTAGCATTTTATCGCCCTCTGAAAAAAATTTCTTCCTCATGTCCACCCTGAATTTCCCCTCTTTTAGCTTAAAAACATTACTCCTTACCCTATCACACCAGGCTTGCTAAAAATTCTCTTCCTATTTTTCTTATAGGCCCCTTTAAGGACTGAAAGGCCACAATAAGGTCTCTCTGGAGTCTTCTTCAGATTGAAGAAACCCAACTCTCCCAGCCTTTCCTCACAAGAGAGCATTCTATCCCTCTGATCTTTTTCATGACCCTCCTCTAGACCCTCTCAAACAGGTCCATATATTTCCTGTATTGAGGACTCCAGAGCTGGTCACAGTACTCCAGGTGAGGTCTCAGCAGAGCAGCATAGAGGGCCAATTTCTCATCCATCAAACAGCCAAACTATCGAATCCAATTTGGAGAGTCAGATATAGTGGTATTTTTTCTGCCAAACATCTCCAAGACACTGGATCTCTTTCCATATTTAAGCTCTTATCACATAGCTGATGTATCTGTCTCTCTTGAACCTTACTTTGCCTACACTTGTTCAAAAAAATGTCTGAAATATCAGTTTCATGATCTGATAGGCCTTGAAACTGGCCCTCTGCCATTCCAGTTGAACCCTCTAACTATAGGGAATATTTTAAATTGGAAGAATCTCACTAACTGTACCAATTCTTTAGGATTCAGGAGTTGCCAAGCCTAAATACATGTTCTGCATATGTTTTTGACTGAATAGCAAGTGATAATTCTGGATGTATACAAACTGTGCTTGATTTGCCATTTTCTCCTTTGCATTTCTCCATATGCCTCTCTTCCATTTCACCGGAAAGGTTGCCTGTGATGTCCCACTCACCATGAAATATCAACCTCCATTTCCACTCGTATATAAACCCACCTTTTCTGTTTATGAAAGTTCCACAGTAGCAGCTTTGTGCTACTCCCAGGCTTCCGCTAGCTGCAGGAGGAACCATTTGTATTTGCTTCTGAAAATTTCTCGTTTCAGTTTTTAAAAATGTTCCCCCTTACATTTACACAAATACTGGTGCCAGTGGAATCCAGCAACTAGTTGTCTGAGACACTGCCTATCACAATAAGCAAATACTGATTATTTAGTTCCTTTTATTTTCTATATACTACAGCTATCTCTAGCTGATCTTTACACTGTAAGTTCACTGTGAACAAAGCAGTGACTTTGTTTTATTTGATGCTTATGAAGAATTGGCCTGGGGTTAAACTTGCACAAATCTGTTTGCTTTTAAGAATATTCTTTTTTTTTTTTATGCTAGGCTTTAAAGATGATATCTAGAAACAGAATATAATTTGAAGAGTGGTATTTATGGAGTGATGGCAGTTAGAAATAAGGAACATGAGTAAAATTTTTCTTTAAATAGTGGAATATGTTCTGGGAGAAAGAGACACCAAACCTAACTTTATTTGAGGTGGCAATGGCTTCCTTTGTCCTCATAGATTGAGTTCTGATATGTGAGTGACCTCTTTTTGTGTCTAAAACTGGATGAAGGTATGAATAGGGGGGTCATTTTGGACTCAAGTCTATGCTATTTATCATCCATTCAAAGGGAACATTTTCTGCCTGACATCAGTGAAAAAAACAGGTTTTTTCCATTTGTTTTTACTTTCAGTTTAAACTTATCAAGGCTTCCTTTCCATCTGGAGAGGAATCTTAGATCTGGAGAGGAATCTTAGAGCAATTTTTTTTGTTTGTTTGGGTTTTTCCTCAGTAGTTACTACTCACTGCTAGCGGGTATCTGTAACAATCATAGTTTGGTAACAAGCTGACCATTCACAACATACCATATTACTGCATGTCGTGGTTTAAACCCAGTCAGCCACACAGTTTGCTCACTCACTCCCCCCTCCTTCTTCCCCCCAGCTCCTGGGGGGCTGGGGAGGAAAATTGAAAGAATGCAACTCCCACAGGTTGAGTTCAGCAATTAAGGTATAACACAAACCGCTGCTGCTACCACCAATAATAATACGGACAAGGGAAATACAAGGGAAAAAGAATACAACTGCTCACCACTCGACATCCATTTTTAACTGCCCTCCATTTTTACGTCCTGGACATGACGTGCTGTGATATGAATACCTCTTTGGTCAGTTTGGGTCAGATGTCCTCTCTCCGCTTCCTCCCGGCTTCACCTCCTCCCTGGCAGAGCATGAGGCACAGAAAGTCCTTGGTCAAACCAAACATTCTGATAACTGAAAACATCACTGTTATCAGTGCTGTTCCCAGGCCGAAAGTCAAAAACACAGCACCTGACCAGTTACTAAGAAGGAGAAAAATGACTGCTACTGCTGAACCCAGGACACTGAGAAATCCCAATATGTCATCTAAATTCAAGTTCCTAACAAGTAAAGGTATACAAACATATCAATCACATATAAATATAATCTTTGTCCTTCAAATCTAGAATAAGAATAGATCTTAACCCTAAAGAAATCCGGTGGTCTCTGCAGACCACTCTATCTTTTGTAGTTTACTATGCTAATTCTGCTCCAAGTAGCATTTCAGTATTGTTGAGCAATAAGATGGATCATCTTTTTAGAAGAACAATAACAGTAACAATATTTCCCAATTTCCCAATTTTCCACAATTTCTGCAGTTTCCACAAATACTTCTTTTGCTCCACATTGCATACACTTTACTGGAACTGTTGACAGGAACAAAGATATTCAAAAGACAGTATAAACTCTGCAAACTTTTTTCAGAAATGATTTTTCAAACTGCATGAGAGAGGAACATCAGAAATAAGCAGAGTTCATTAGTTGTGCCTCTAATCAATCAGCTAATTAACTATTCAAGTCCAAACCAGCACATTTGGTTAGATGATTGACAAGAAATGTCAAAAAAACACCAACAGATTAATCATACATGATCAATCCAACTTATCAGCACATTTGAAAGTGTTATTGCTATTATCCCTGTCTAATAACATCAGGATACATTGCAGGTCTTTTCCCTGTATTTCAGTTTTCCAAACATTAAGAAAGTCAGCTGCTTTTACTTGTGAGAGTATCTATTTCATAATCCAGCCATTATGCCACACTGGTTTTAATCTGGTTTTATTTTTTTGTGCTCTGTGGGTGGGTCTAAATATTTGCTGTCATCAATGTTAATGCTTCCCTCACCTCCATCTTCAATATAATCACTGAATGCAATCAATAAAAGCCACCAATTGCCAGTGTAATATTTCTAAATAATTATTTAAGATTTTCAGGTTTATCTAAGCTTCACACCTAATTTACCTCCAGCTTTCAATTTCCAGTGACCACTAACAGTTTGCATTATTACATGAATCCTTCTTGAGGAAGCTTTTATTGGCATTTTGTACTGAAATAATCTGCTGGCTTTTCCCATTCATCCAGCTTTGTTTGCAATGATTTGTGAGATCAGACATTAACACAGATTGCTTCATGGATACTACCTCTTTCATCCTTCTGTTGGTGAGCATCTGTGAGAATAAAGCTCATGTGAAAATAGTTCACATATCGCAAGCTGTCACATGTGTCTTATAATCTGTATCTGCTGCAGATTGCAGAGAAACTTTCTCTGTTTCGTATATAAACAGTGCCAGAAAATACATTTTTTTTACCATCTTTTTGTTTACGTACATAAGACAATTTCTCCTACACTTTATCCTCAGCACGTGCTCTCTGCAAACATGGATCTAATTCGGAAGAGTTGCCTCCTTTCTTACTTTCCATACAGTCACAAATAATCTTCATTCTCTTCCCACTCTTATGGCAATGTGTACAAAAAACAAAACTCTTGGTAACAAAAGCTCATTATTTTGCTGCATTTTGTTTAGCACCACGCAGACTGCTGAAGCTCCTTCTTGCAACACAATGGTTCCAGTTACCAACACGTAGGAAGGAAATAAGTGATGCTTGTAGTGCCCCCTCTAAGGCTTCACAGCACTGAAGTTCCACAGGAGATAGACAGGCAAAACTAACAAACAGGTCTGTCTCCTAAACAGTTTTCAATGGTATTGCTTTCATTAGCTCAGCTCCATATGCTAAGATCAGAGCAGGACGTCAAACTCATTTCCTATTATATACATTCAAATATACAATTCAGATTCATTGCTGTGAACATGTCTTTTGTTATTGAGTGCATGTATACAGCTCACACAGGGCAAAGTCAATATCCATTAAAAAAAAAAAAAAAATCCATAAGAATCCATTAGAAAACCCATGGATTAGATTATCAACAATGTTTTGTTCTATAGTGCTCCCCAAGGTCCTTCCCATGACACGCTCGAAGGGATGAATGACTTTCTTTTATCCCTCATTCTGCTGACACATTTCACTACAACTTTTATACTACATCATCAGGGATTTTCAAAGATTTCAGCAGACAGATATACAATTTTTCACTAGCTTTTCTTAAATTCTTCTCTTGAGTGGATCCTGTCTGAGCAGTACTTGACATCTGTTATTAATGGAGTTCAGTGAAGAAATAGCAGAATAACTTCCACCATTATCAACTTCAGGAATCTGTTTATCTGACAGAAAATACTAAATGCCAGCAAGAAACCATGGAGTTTTGGAAAAGAATGAATCTTATACCGATTCAGGTGCATATCTGGAGATAGAAGTAAAGTAAGAAACATGACAAAACATCATACAGTTTGGGGTTATTAAAACCTTTATTATCCAGTAAAAGCTGTTCAGAGCTGTAGGTAGGTAGAGAGGTTTTGTTTTCTTGTTCAGATTGCTGCTTTGCAATCACTGACTTTTATTTTCTGTAGGTTTTCTTTAAATTAAGTGGGCTTCTTGTCTGCCTTTTTAACACACTCTTATAGTTTCAGAGAAAAGCACAGTTTGATTTCATTTGCAGTTTAGATGAAGGAGAAAGGGGGAAAAATAGTAATGCACTATTCATCATTATACTTGCTCTAAAGAGCCAGAAAATTCCCTTCTGGATGCCTCAGGCTTGGGAAGTGCAGTTCTTCCTAGTGGGGAAGCAAGAAACTTGGCACGTCCCTGCATTCAGTTCTCCCCAATTTCTGGCTCTAGTCTGTGCTCACTGCTCAGGTCCCCACCTTTTCTACGATCATCCAAATAGACAGGAACATGCCAAGTGACACGGGGGAAAAATAAATTAAAAAAAAAAAAAAAGTTAAGTTCATGACATCTGGTATTATTTAAAAATCACAATGGAGGCTTATTTTAAATATTTCTATGCTTAATTTCTCCTTAAGAGCCAGCAGAAAATGCAAAACCAATAAAACATTAAGGGAACATCTATAGGGCCAAGTTTCTCTCTTTTTGTTTTTTTTGGATTTTTTTAGGTGAAAAAGAAGGTGCCCGATTTTTAGCTTCCCGAGTTAAACAATATGTAAGTAAATGACAGATCATACCTAAATAAAAATACAGAAAGGTGAGCACTTCTTACTGAGATGCTAAAGAATGCTCAATGAGCATAGTCTGGGGATGTGTAGCCATGCTGGGACTTTTTACACAACTGCTGAAGCTGTTTGCTCGTAGTCTGAGTGAGTGTATGACTACAGGAATTGCCAGGTGAAGCCCAGAACAAAGTCCGTGGACAGATCTCAGTACAACAAGTGACTACAGAGTACATACCTAGAGACAAGCCAAAGGCAAGTATCTGAAAGGTAACTACTTTGGTTCCTGATGTGTTCACCACTACTCCTTATGCTCAGATTTTTTTAAATTGTTTTTATAATTACAGCACCATGACATGCCCTGGGTTAACACACTTGGGTGTCTAACAAGTTTTAGACATGCTAGAGATTTTAATGCATACGTAACACGCGAAAAGCCTCATTATACAAAATTTATTTAAGCCACACTAGGAATGATGGGGAACATAAGATAAGTAAATCCCTTTCTGCTCCCTTTGTTATTTCTGTGACTTTCTAGGGTAGATCAGCTGTTAAGGGTTTTAGTTTGGGAGAGAATCCCAAGGAAAGGATTACTGTGATATATGTATTACTGAGGAAGTAATTTGCAGAAAATTGAGACATTTATACACTCATTGGCCAGCTCCTGCGTTATTCAGAGTCACTAAGGGCATCTGACAGAGATCTGCTTCAGTGTCTGGGTTTTATCTGTCTTAAAGAGGTGAATAAAACGCAGACTGGTCCTAACTGATGTAAACCAGAGCCTCTTAAACACATACCTCTGTAACAGAGTGAGACACACCATCTAATTCCCCCAGTGTACAGTATAGCAACACTCAGACATGATGAGCAGCAGGACTCAGGACCACATTTAGACCCTCATAGCATCCCTCCTCCATATATGCAATTCTCACACTCTCCTTTTAGTAACCAGGATTCTTTTCAAGCCCCATAAACCAGCCTTTCATGCTCACATACTGAAGACTTTCAACCTAAGCTCTAGCTGAAAGAGCTTGTCCCCTCTTTGAGTTGAGTACTTCCATGTGACTGGTATAAGCAGAACTCTCCTGTCTTCCCTTTTAATGAAAGTACGTAAGTTGTTATACCTCATCAGTCACACAGATTTCTCTTTCATTCATTTTTATCCCTGCTGTGGGAATGATGCCTGCTTTTTTTTCCAGCAGCTGTCTCTTTTTCCAAACCTGCTCACCAGGATACTGTGCTTCAGGGAGGAGTATACATGCTGTAGGGATGACTTGAATTACATGTCAAAAGCCTCACAAGAGAATCATTTGTCAGGAAAACCTTTGTCTGGATGGTCTCAAAACTAAACCTGCACATTCTCTTGCTGACTGTCAAGAGGACCACAAATCTCTACAAGTCTAAGAAGTCTTTTAGTACAAAGATAGATCCAATTCCATTGACCAATGGCAGTACCTCATTCACCTCTGGATTTATACCACTTACCAAACAAAAGAGGGAAAAAACACATTTGCCAAAGCTTCTTTATGTAACTGTGGGACAGCTCAACACATTATCTAAATCTGTCCCAATCATACCTGTTCAATTAGAAGCTAGACAAATCCTTGAATAAAAATATTCATTTCAGATATCATATCAGGTTTACTGACACTGAGTGACTAATAATCTAATTATATTGGATTTCATTGTGATCACTACTTGAATTTTACAGTGTTTTCTCGTGGAAAGTCAAGAAACCTGATAAAGAATGTACAGAAGTACCTCAACTTAAAACAAATCACTGGGGCTTCGTTCCTTATTGCACAGAGCCCAGCAGCACCCAAAAGATGGCCAGCCAGGGCTGCACCACAGAACCACCCTCCTCAGTTGCACCCACCTGAGCACCACAGAGGACACTGGCAGAGCTTGTGGCATACATATAGTGGCCAATGCTCCTACATTCCTGGGTAGGTCTGACCACTTAGCACCTGGCAGGCACTTTTAGAGCTCTGTAGTCAGCTGTTCCTGATCTAACATACCTATTATTTAATAAAGTTTACTATGGAGCTCTTCACTCATCTGTTTTGCCTGTGCAATCCGGGCTGCTAAGTCTGTGTTTCCCCTCGAAGCACCAATTATGCAAACAGCAGCAGAAGAGGCGTATTTTTCATGCTACCAAAAAAAAAAAAAAAAAAAAGAAGGGAAGGAAAACCCAACAAATTCCACTTTTAGTGTAGTTTGCAAAGAGCTATGGGGCAGAGGTCTTCTCTCATGTGAATAAAAGCAGAGTGCGTAGGCAGGAACCTCCAATCTGCTTTTGCTGCAGCAGGGGGATGCCGGCCATCATTCTCACCCAGGGATCCAGCTGTCTGGGCTTGGGGTCAGCATCCAAACTGCACAGCTGGAGGCCTTAAAAGAAGCTGTAATGAGGGAAGCTAGAGGCATCCCTAGCAAAGAATGCCCTCCTACAACTTTCTTGAGGGGCACTTGTAAGTGAAGGCTCTCGCCCTCAGTCACTGCCAGAGCTATGGTTGCAGCAGCATGTCAGCTGGGCAGGAGCACAACAATCTAGACCTGGACCTTAACCCAGCTGGCAATGGGGGCTCTCAGCTGAGCCTGGTGACCACCCCCAATCCTGCATGACTGTGCTTAGCTCACTCCTCTCCCTCGGCAGGGCAGCCTGCCCTGCTGCTCCCCAAAAAGTTGTCACCACAGAGATGCTACAGAGTGCAGGAGAAACAAGAAGGGAAATTGCAGCGGGTTTACATATTATAAGGTATTTAAAACAAAGTAATTAAGAGCATCTAACATGCTGAATGCTTTGCTGCTGGACAAAAATTAGACAGCCTATTAGTCTGCTAATATACGCTGCATACTGTTATTTACAGGGCCAGTGAGAACATGTTTTATATACATATACTTTTCACAAAGTGAAAATCACCAAGCACTATGTGTGCCTAATTCTCATGAATGTTGTTGTAAGCCCATATGTTCTTTGGTCTTACAGGCACCATGTGAATAAGCAGTGGAAGCATTTGGCTAGTCATAACCAATTACGACCAAGAAGGTCATAATTCAGCACACAGACCTAGGTCTATTAGCTATTAGATCATCTACATCAGCTATTCAGCTGTGCTGAAACTGGCCTTTACTTGTGCAAAATTCATACATGTGCAGTCCAACACGTGCTGTGATCCCTAAACAGTCAGCATTGAGCTGTCCTTTACCTGCAGAGGAGCCTCAGCCTGCTCTATAGGCTCTCCCTAGCCAGAGCTCCATTTCTGTCTGTGTGCAGCCCCTTTCCAAGCAGATTGCAGTTGCTCACCTGTCACAGCCTTGATCAGGATCCAGAACCTCGTTGTTTGGCTTAGTGTCCCAGGGACTTGGTCCAGAAAACATCTTCAGATGATATTTAATGCATGTTGTCATGATCAAGCATAATCCCAGTAAAGACAGAGATAGATAATCTGGTAAAACACACTTGGGTTGTGATTTCTTACCACTCAGCTCTTTTGTAGTAGCTTATACTTCCAGTACTAGGCAGAAGAGGGAAAGTAGATCCACAGCTAATGAAGTGCAAACTTGTCATATAAGTACTTAAATCAACAGGCCACAGACCTTCCTTGCTCCCCTGGGATTAAATGGGAGAGAGATTAAGTGGGACAGGGAAAGGCATCATTGGTATCATGGGCAGAGCAGCTAGCTTGGAAGGGTGACCTGAAGTTTTAACTCATGCTGCCAGCACTTCAGTCTCAGCTTGAAATCCAAACACACTTGTGCTGTTCTGTACTGGAAGTGCCCCATTAAATGCTGTTTTGAACTCTGCCATCCTTTCTGCTGCAGATCCTTTTGGGAGGATTTTGTTCTGTTCTCAATCATAATGACAGGGTAAAAATGCCTTTCATTCTCTATAAATTTCATTCTGTACTGGGTGATTTCCTCTTCTTTTCATATTTTAATTGCTTTGTCAAAAAGAGTAATTCAGCGTCTTTTAGAAAACTCCCGGGGAGGTTTTACCGAAGTCCCAAACGTGACCTCTTCTCATAGAGAATCACAAGACTGGCTTTTATCCTTATATCACTGAAGCACTTGTATGATTTACATTTTGTGTGTGTGCATACGTGTCTGAATGACTGCATGGTCATGTGTTCTATTTCACATAAGGAAGAAAAGTAAAGGTCACTGTCTCTATCTGAATATCTCAACCTCTTACAAGCACTGAAATTCAAACCAAAATATGTTTTTAAAAGAATATACTTCTGCAAGGGTGAATCGAAGCCAGCTGGTGTACTGATCCTTTTCTGTCACTTTTGGGGATTTGTACTGAAATTATTAATTCTGCCACTGCTTTATCTAGACCTTGTCTAGATTAATGAAGTTGAATATAGAAAACCTTGAGACAGTATTAACTTTATACTGAGTGCTGATCAAGTGCATGGTCCCACACCAGACCTTGCCTTCTGCACTAATGATAGTGATTTATCTCTAGTCTTTCATTATTTAAAAACAGATTGCCACCCAAATACATGCTAATGAATTTGACTGCAAGACTTGACTCTGTAAGACAGTACGTACAACTAGCACTGCTTCAAGGAAATAAAGGGTAACTTTATGACAGGATAATATTTCTTAAAGGATTCTGTTCTAGTCATTTGTACTACAAAGCAGTAGTTGATGCTCTGTGGGACCATTGTCTGAACATGTTTTTAATTGTGCAAGTATTCTTTGCTTGATATAAATAGTAGGCTATTAGGAAAGATTATCAAAAATCTGTCGGGGTCTTCTGTTATAGAGCCTGCCACAGTCCTTATCAAGTTTCCATCTACTTTTTCCTTCCAAGTCAAGCAACAGACCACAGCTACTGCCTAGTATTTCTTGAAAGTAGGTGTGGGTTTATTCTTTGATTCCTGTGCTATCTGACAAATTTATTTGCCTTCTCCTTATTTAGTTCCCCTGCAGTGCAACATGTACTTGTATTACTAATCCTGTTAAATTTGCGTCAATGGGGGCTGGGGAGGTTGGACATGAAATCTTGAGCTCTGTATACAGTGTGAACTTGCCATTCCCAGACTGGACTACAAAACCCCACTTCACCTTTTTTTTTTCATTAGCCAACATTAGTGGCTCATATTATGCTCCTTCCCTTTAAAGCAAATGCAAACTGGCTGATCAAGACTCCACTATGATTCCCTGTAACATGTTCCAAAACTAGAAGGTGCCCAGCAAGGTTTATTATTTGACAGGTTAAAGTTACAGAGACTAAGTGTGTGTAAGACAGGTTAGTGACAGCTCAACAGCATGACAGGAAAGTGGCTCTGTTTCTAACAAACGTCATACACCTATACCAAATTACAGTGTAGAGACTGCCTCAATGCATTTGTCTAATGCAGAATAGCAGATCAGGCCATCCTTCCTTACCTTGTGTAAATAACCTTAACATGCACACTGTGCTTTAACAAACTCTTGCACATTCAGAGAAATTATAACAGGTATATGCAACAACTCTGTGCCTAGAGAAGTGGGATGAGGCCTTTACCTCATTGGCTTTAAAGGGCCTTTGGCATTTTCCTTTACCTTTCAGGCAGATGCAAAGAGACATGCAACGGGTGCTGTTTCAGGAGCCTGGAGTATTTCATGTTAGACTATTGACTCAAAAGCGGCTCTGTGAGTCTACAAGGGAATCTTCCAGTTCAGCGCAGTGGTGCCTTTTAAATGTTTAGCCCTAAATGGTTAAAGTAATATTTATTTACCTGAACGTTAACGTTTTCTATGAGAAGTTATCCCTACTGCATGAATGGGCAGACTGCCTTTCCTTCATTTCTTCTTCATCCTTTAGGATTTCTAATTGTGTCATCTCCCAGCAACACTGCAGCAATTGCTAAAACCCTCTCAGGCCTTCCCTTAGACTGGAAATTTTCTTATTTTAGAATCCCTTTTGATCCTATGCTGCACCCTGGACATTCATCCATCCAAGTAAGCATCCATCCATGAGCAAACATAGTCTGCTGCTCCTAGGTAGTCTGCCAGTCCATAGCTTCCCTGCTGTTTCCCATAGGCTATTGCCAGCCTGTGATACCACTTTATCATCACCACTGTGTTATTTTGCAGCTTTCCCACCTGTGATTTAATTTCAAGTAGCCCAGACAGAATATTATCAAATAGAAGATAGAGGGACCATTGATGCTCATTAAGAAAACAAATATTACATTTATTCCCCTCAGCATGCCCTTACCACTTTTCTGACAGTACAGTAGAAATTCATGTGAAAGCTCCACCAATTCTGCTCCAATCACTGCCCAATCCAGGCACTTAATGCAATATCTTGATGATTATCATTTCCTTTCTCTTTGTATACTAAGCAGTTTCATGCCTCCAATCACAATTTCCATTTTCATTTAATTGCCTTGTGTGTGTGGTTTTTTGATGATTGCTTGTTTTTTTAACTCCTCTCCTCTTTTTAATTGACTGGCTTGTGTTTTTGAGAGCTAGAGAACAGTTCACCTCCATGAGGGCAGACACCCTCCACAAACATAACCTCCTTGACCCTTAAGGCATTTCTGTGAAAGCAGCTGCCATGAAAGCAATTTGATTTTGATCTGAGTCCAAGAAATAAATACGCTGTATTCCATATAAGCATATTCTGATATTCTGAGCTATACTTTAAATGTCACGTAATTTAAACTTTGCATATAACCATAACATTTCTCTTTGCAGCTTATACTTTTGCATTATGCATTTATGTAAAATGCACTTAGCCAGGAGAAATCCTTTAAAATTCTCATCTTTATTCCACAGGGGAAAATTATGGACTGCTGTCTACTTATACAAATCCAGAAATAGTTGTCTGAGTTACTATATAATTTAATTCATTAATTTGAGTCTAAACTTAACACTGCTTTCTTCCTTTGTCTGAAGTTTGATTGATGGGCTATAACAGGATTGATCCTGTAACTATTGTCTTTGATTAATACTTTTAGAGAATGTATTTCCATTTTGTCTTTTCATAATTGTTTTTTTGAATACAATATCTGTGATAATTTTAATCCTAGTTACTTTTTACAAGATGTTACAGAATGATTTTTTTTGTTCACAGTCTCATTCACTTCAATTTAATTTTCAATTCCTTAAACACTCAATTATTGTATTTATTTGTTGCAACAATTTCTCTCTTAAGATGACATTTTCCTCTGCAAGAAATTTCTCTCTTAAGACGACATTTTCCTCTGGAGCACCTCCCGTATGAAGACAGGATAAGAAAGTTGGGGCTCTTCAGCCTGGAGAAGAGAAGGCTGCATGGAGGCCTCATTGCAGCCTTCCAGTATCTGAAAGGGGCCTATAGGGATGCTGGGGAGGGACTCTTCATTGGGGACTGTAGTGATAGGACAAGGAGTAATGGGTTTAAACTTAAACAGAGGAGGTTTAGATTGGATCTGAGGAAGAAATTCTTTACTGTGAGGGTGGTGAGGCACTGGAATGGGTTGCCTGGGGAAGCTGTGAATGCTCCATCACTGGTGCTGTTCAAGGCCAGGTTGGACATAGCCTTGGGTGATATGGTTTAGTGTGAGGTATCCCTGCCCATGGCAAGGGGTTGGAACTTGATGATCTTAAGGTCCTTTCCAACCCTAACTATTCTATTCTATGATTCTATGACTTTTACAAAACCAGCTTCAGGTATTAAAGTCAAGCCTGTTGGAAATAAAGGCTATAGACAGGATCAATGAAAACTACTTCTGTCATATGGCTTGGAGAAGCAGAACTGGAGTTCAAAAGACCAAAAGAGAATTGGATTAGTCTGGTCTACTATATACCACTCCTACCTTTTTCTTTGCCTCTGTCCATTCTTGTCCACTTCGTGCACTGCTTATCCGAGTGTCCCCCACTGCCTCACATCAGCACAAGATTTGCTGTATTGTGGCAAATTTTTCATGTCTGTATATATATGTACATATACATATATATATATGAATCTGTTTACATACACATCTACAGATTTAAATATAAAAAGAAATATTTGAACCTGTCAAAGAATTTTTGCTTTGGCTTAAAAAGCTATATTTACAGTGGGTTTCATGGCTCAAAACCACAGGTTGGATCTTTTGCCTGGATGAGGGCTCACAGGATGCTGCTTGCAGTGTGATCACCAGGCATTCATATCAACATATTGTCAGAAAGATGGGAGAGGGAGGAGTGGTATCACAACACCTGTGATTGAAAGCAGTACTCTGAATTACCATGGTGTCGTTCTATCAACAGAAAATTCAATAGCCTCTGATAAGAGGTGGATAACTCCGTGTTTCCACAAGGAGTTTATGCAATTTGTTGATCTAATTTTGCCACAGGCAATTATTGGATTTCATTCAACCCCACTGCCAAAAATACTTCTGAAGAAATGCTGTCCAGAGAAACAAGCTAAAGAGGTTTTCAGCTGATCCCTTCACATCTCCCACAGTTTCAGTGATTTTAAAGCTTAAGGGACCATCTTATCTGACCTTCCTATCACAGGCACTAAGATATACTACCCACCTAATATGATGTTTTTGAAGGTTATCAGTATCAAATAACACTCATGTTTACTTTCATTTCAGCTTGATATGAATAGCCCTTTAATGGCATGCACAAAGAAAACAATGTAGGATGGTCTTGCCTAGTTGTAGCACACATGTATCTGTTCTACATAAGCTCTAATGAGCAAATGTTAAAGTGAAGGCAGTCCTACTATTGCTGAGAGAAAAATCCAACAAGCGAGGAAAAAGAAGTTATCTAAGAAATCATCATGCTAGCAATGTTTGCTAATATTGTCTCCTCAAACCCCTGGCCTTTTTCCACCCTCTACTCTGTCAGCTGTAGGCATGTCCTGCTCAGCTCCCTGTCTCCCCTGGGACTTAGCTAAGCATGCCCTCTCAACCTACCATGCCCACTGACAGTCAATTTAAGCAGTGTGTAGGCAACAGCAGCATTTGCTTTATTCTCCAGCTGCCTTGCAGATATTTTGGTGGACCTATGGAGACTAGAAGCTTACAAACATGGGAGAGGCTGGGGGGTATGGTACAACTCAATAAACCAAACCCTCCAGAATATGTCAGGCTCAGGAGAACAGAACAGAAAAGAATAACAAAGAATATTCACCCTTACTTTAAAAGGGTGCTTTGCCCCAATGTCAGTTCCCTGTACGAATGTCCTTATTTTTTCCCTCCACAGCAAATACCCGCAACAATTCTTAAAAACAGCTATTATGGCTTCAAAGACATAGTCCCCTGAGGATCTCCTTTTACTTAAAAAAAAAAAAAAAATTAAACTATTTGATTTTTCACTCATGGCACTGTGCAGCTCATCATTTTAATCTGATCAGGAGATGGGGTGGGTGATATCTTTTATTTGAGTCTCCAGCCTAAATCCATTTCAACCCCACTGAACTGCTTTATGCTAAACTTCCTTTTCCACAGGACAGCACAAAATCAGCCTCTCAAAATGAATATTTTTGAATCAAACTGCATAGGCAATGAAAAGTAGGAAAACAAATTTGAATATGCCAGTTTTAAAAACTCCTTCAGATGCTAAGGTTTGGTTGTGTAGTCATGTGGACTTAATGGAAGAGAAGGTTTTCTACAAACTCATAAGATACAGCACTTCACATATAAAGTACACAAAGCCTTCAACAAATTACATCTTTCTACATCTTCCATCTGTGTAAGGTACAAAACAATGTTCATTTCCATTTGGTAAGGCTATGTGAATTCCTTTTGAAATGGTACATGGTTTGTTTTTGTTATCAGCATGAGAAGTAGGTGTAATTTAATTGAAATTAAAACAACAGTGACTTGCTATCTAGCAAAAAGAATTGTGCAGTCCATTCCTTGAATACTGCTTATTAGTTTCCTTGGTAACTTGTAATTATTTGCCTCCATAAAACAGATGAGATGTCAACAAATATGTACTGTAGTAGTGGTTTGATAGATCAAAAAGAAAAGTGTTGTAATGACAGCATGATAAATCTTGACATGAAAACTTAATGGCCACATTAATGATATACTCACTATAGTCTCAGATTCCTGCTGCTCACCATTGTGTACTTCTATTTCATAGCATGGTTGTGACATGTAGTACTATATGAAGCACCTTCCAGCACCCACTCTGAAATCCAGACCAAACATTTTAAAGAAATCATTTATATACTAATAAAACATCACAATTAAATTATGGCAGCTCTTCCTAGGATGATGATACTAATTAAACAAATCTGATTCTGATTCATTTTAGTTTTATGCATTATATCAACAAAGACAAAATCTTTATATGCTGACACAGCTGTATTCCCAAAGTCTGGCAACAAGTTCACGTGTTTCTCTATGCATTTCTGATATAGTTTCTTTTCAAGGGAGTAATGTTAAAAAAACACAAAACCAAAAGACCAACAAAACACCAACAACCAGCACAGTTTCTAAATCACGAATAAAAGAGGACAAAGGGAGTGTTGTCTCAGCTTGGGAAGATATATAGGTCACTGATTTACAGAGTTTGGAAAATAGATTTCCAGTAGCTGTTTGCATGATGCACAGTAACTAAAATTCAGCAGAGAATAAAAAAAGCTGAAATTGAGGGTAGATGTTTTTTTATCTAGACTTTAGAGAAGCCTTTGACACCGTTTCCAAGGCATTCTCCTGGAGAAACTGGCTGCTCATGGCTTGCTCTGGCACATACTTAACTGGGTTAAAAAAAAAAAAAAAAAGACTAGCTGGCCAAGGCCAAAAAGCAAAATCCAGTTAGTGGCCAGTCACAAGTGGTGTCCCCCAGGGCTCAGTATTGGGGTCAGTTCTGTTTGTTAGCTTTATCAATGATCTGGATAAGAGGATCGAGTGCACCCTCAGTGTGTTTGCAGACAACATCAATTTGAGCAGGAGTCTTGATCTGCTTGAGGGTAGGTAGGCTCTCCAGAGGGATCTTGACAGGCTGGATCAAGGCCAACTGTATGAGGTTCAACTGGTATCAGTGCTGGTTAAGGGTATGAAGCACACAATTTACAAGGAAGTGAGTTTGGCTGGGAGAAAAGGCTAAGAGGGAGGGGAATTAATTGCTGTCTACTTAGAGGCATGGAAAAGCAGGACTCTTCCTGGAGTACTGCTTAGTAAAACCTAAAGAGGAAATATATTCTGGCAGTCAGGGATTTTAAATAGACATATGGGGGGAAAAAAATTAACAATGAGTAAACTCTGAACCACGGTGTCTAGAGATGCTGTGGACATTCTAACACTGTAGATTTTAAAATCTCATCTAGACAAAGCCGTGAACAAACTAATGTAACTTTGAAGGTTAGCTGTGCTTTGAACTTGGGTTTTATGAGCTCCAGTGGTCTAATCAAAATTATTTTGTGATTTGATGATTGAATATTGGAAACTGCCTTTGGCATCTTTAGAGTTAAGTGGAAATTGAAGAGGGATTTAAGTTTGCAGTGGTTATGTGTATCAGGAAGAAGTATGACTACGTTATGCCTGAAGCCCCCGTTTGGAGCCATGTATCAGTTTCTGAGTCCTTAAGGGAAAACAGTTGCATTGTGATAACTACTGCAGTAAGCCAAGGTACATGTAACTAAGATGATGAGGACTATAGCAGGCTTTAATCTCTTTAAGGGGGTTGTTACTACTTGTTTATCTCAAAACTATGCTTACAGTTTACAAATCCATACCACTATTCGAAAGCAGAAAACCCATGACTGATCTAGAGACCAAATACCTGACCAAATATCCAAATTTCTTTCTCTTCTCTGTGATTTCACCAAGTAAGATAGTTTGGACCAGTTTTTAGTGACAGACAGTTCTACTTTGCAGAAACAAGTGGAACTAGACAAGCTTCTGGTAACACAATGTCCTGGGTTCAGCAGTAGAAGTCATTTTTCTCCTTCTTAGTAGCTGCTACAGTGCTTTGTTTTTGAATTTCAGCCCGGGAACAACACTGATAACACCGATGTTTTTAGCTGCTGCTCAGTAATGTTTACTCTGACCAAGGACTTTCTGAGTATTATGCTCTGCCAGGGAGGAGGGGAAGCCAAGGGGAAGCAGAGAGGAAGCAGAGACAGGACAGCTGACCCAAACTGACTAAAGAGGTATTCCATACCACAGCACGTCATGCCCACTATATAAACTGGAGGCAGTTACCCGGAAGAGTTGGGACTGCAGTGCTTGGTCAGGCTGGGTATCTGTTGGTGGGTGGTGAGTGGTTGTATTTTCTTCCCTTGTTAGTTCCCTTATCATCATTATTATTATTGGTGGTAGCAGTGGTAGTTTGTGTTATACCTTAGTTACTGGACTGTTCTTATCTCAACCCGTGGGAGTTATATTCTTTCAATTCTCTTCATTCACTCAATTCTCTTCCCCATCCCTCCAGGAGTGGGGGGGGGGGAGGAAGAGGGAGAGGAGTGAACGAGTGGCTGTGTGGTTTTCTGAGTTATGGTTGGATTTAAACCACAACACTTTTTTTTTTTTTTGGCTCTCAATGTGAGGCACAAAGGGTTGAGATAGTGACAGATCTGACCAGAGTGCATCTAATTGCATTTGTGATGAGCAGGCATTGTTTCGGATTAATAGTCAGTCTTCACAATGCTGATTTATTGGCTCTCGAAGTTGTTGCTCTTGATCTCACAGTTTCAGCATATCGTACCTCACTTACTTTGCTGTGTTGGTATTTATCGGCTGGGAGCCTTGGGCTAAGGTTCTTGTTTCATTGCACTTTGTGGTAATGACTTGTGATACAATAGAATTATTGACCATGAAACTGATCTGGCTTGCCTTCCCAGTATGGTCACCATTTCTATACCTTGGGAGGTATATAATAGAAGTGTTTAGCAATTACACATCTTTTTTCCCCTCTTCCAGTGGTCAGCCTATGAGGGAGATATTCCCACACACCCTAGTGACAAGAACAGCAGCTACTGAATCTCTGACTACAACAGATAACACAGCTACTCCAACTCCATGCACAGCAGCTGCATCAATCCCAGCTACAAGTACAGCAGCTACTCCAACTCCAACTGCAGCAGACAGCGCAGCTACTCCAGCTCCAAGCACAGCAGCTACTCCAGCTCCAAGCACAGCAGATACAGCAGCCCCACTGACAAGTACAGCAGCATCATGTGAGAGTTCTAAAGGTCTTGAATGGCCTTTGGGTACCCTTGAGACCTGCCTGCTGATTGTGATGGGGATCACCAAGTTGGCACGCATACAGAGTGTATCCAGTTTTATCCACAACCATTACGTTTGATCTCAAAAGTTAAGCTGGGCCATGTTTGGGTCTTGTCTAGGGTTAGAAGACAATACAGGAAGACCAAGAGATTTTCCCCGAGGCTGGACAGTCATGAGTACTAGGGTATGTAGGAGAGTATGGGCAAGTATCTAGTCCACTGCGCTCCTCCAGTGCTTTGTAAGTATCAGAGATGGAAGGCAGCTGTATGGAGTCCCCAGTGACAAGCTGAAGAAACTGCTGAAGGGGAGGGTGAATTACCTTGAGCCTGGTGGGCCCATGACACTTCAGGCTGCTATGGCAGAGATGCAACATATAGGTGGACTTAGCAATGGACACTATTGCCCAGGTTATTCATGAGTGTGAGCACTTCACACAGACTCTTCTGCTCTGAAAGACTGTTGCAAGAAATGGAGCCCGATATCATGGACCAGATGGACTCAGCAACTTTATAGGGATTGATCCATGCACTAAGGAATGATCTCTCTCTCTCTCTGTGGATGTATATATATGTATATATATAAGAGTGATGGTATATTGAAAATGTGGGACCTGAGCATGACGTGAATGCTATGGAATAAGAGGTGGATACTGTCCTGGTTCAGCAGTAGCAGTCATTTTTCTCCTTCGTAGTAGCTGGTCAAGTGCTGTGTTTTTTATTTTCAGCCTGGGAACAGCACTGATAACATTGATGTTTTTAGTTGCAGCTCATAATGTTTACTCTGACCAAGGACCTTCTGGGTCTTATGCTCTGCCAGGGAGGAGGTGAAGCCGGGAGGAAGCAGAGACAGGACAGCTGACCCAAACTGGCCAAAGAGGTATTCCATCTCACAGCACGTCATGCCCACTATATAAACTGGAGGCAGCTACCTGGAAGGGGTGGGGCTGCACTGTTTGGTCGGGCTGGGTATCGGTCAGTGAGTGGTGAGTGGTTGTATTCTCTTCCCTTGTTACTTCTCTTATCATTATCATTATTATTATTGGTGGTATCAGCAGTGGTTTGTGTTATACCTTAGTAACTGGACTGTTCTTATCTCAACCCATGGGAGTCATATTCTTTCAATTCTCTTCCCCATCCCTTCGGGAGTGAGGAGGAGAGAAAACAGGGTGGGGAGAGTGAAAGAGAGAGACTGCGTGGTTTTCTGAGTTATGGTTGGATTTAAACCACAACACACAACTAAACTGGGGAACATAGAATGAATAGTGGTAAATAATGAGGAAAGGAAACTAAAGAAATATATTAATTCTAGGGACACCACAACTGAAGTATGATGTGGTTAGGACAGGTCAATATCGAACAGAAGCACATTCTTCTAAAAAAATGGGTAATCCACAAGTCTAACTATCCCCTGCTACTTCCCTATATGTACTTTGTTGAGTTTGTTTTATCTGTATTAAATCATTCGCTGTGTTGCTTATATTTGCTTTACATTTGCATGTTACTAACAGTTCAGTGATTAGTGAGCCAAGTGGGATAAAAGCAAGAGTTCTCCAATCATTTCTCTGCCCCTGCGTACATTTGCAGTGGCAGAGATGAATTACACATCCACACGTGCCAGCCCCTCTAAGCTCATTTTTGAACACCATTGAGAAGATCTGTGATCTTTCACATTGTGGTCACTCCCTCTGCTCTCTGATGGTACATGAAGAGCATACCGTGTGCCACTGTTGAAGCCTCTGGAGATTTTAGCAGCTGGGCCATAACAGTGGAACCCACAGAAGGAGCTAAATATTAAATGTGAAATTTGAATAGAATTTTGAGTAGAACTAGAGAACACTTTGTTCCACAAAGTTCTTCTCTCTAGTTCAAGAAATGCTTGAATGATACGAGTACCTGCATTTTCCACCCGGTAAAAAAACATGCCCCCACAACACAACATTGATAATGTTGATGCTTAATCCCAATGCTAAATCTATGCACAATGCTTTTTCAGATTTCAGAATGCCAATATAAAGGAAAAAAGGCTCAATATAGTATAAAATACCCAAGAAAGAGCAGGAAGAAACGCTAACCACACACTTTGTTAACTGAGACTAAACATACATTTTAGGGGTTTCCTGCTGAGCAGCTTGGTCAGCTGCCTGTCTGCTGGACAAGAGAGGGGTTTTGCAAAGGGAATTGACCTCTGCCCCCAACCACATATCTACAACACAAGTGCTATAACATCTAAATTTTAAAGCCTTGTATCTTTCTTAGGAATGAATAAGTGTATCCCGAATGACTTCTCCTTGCTGGGAGCAGAGATACTGCAATTTAAGATGTTGTTCTCTGGTCAGGCTTTTAATTAGACATTATCTGTCCTACACAAAATTTTTTCCCTCCTATTGACTTGCGTCTTTGCCAGACCAAGGGCAATGCAAACAAAGAAATTTATTTTAAGCAGTGTCAGCACCAGCAGAGTCTTTAGCTCTGTGATTTTGGAAGGGGGTGGAGGAAGCCAGGGACATAAGACTAGGAAAATCTGGCTTCAGAGCCTTGTAGGGAACTGTAGTCAGAAGAGTGTGATAAATTCTTCAGCAGGCAGAGAGATATGCAATTATGAATGTCAACATTTTCTTCCCAGGTATTTTGTAGGGGAAATAACATTTGGGCAAAACAACCATTTAGACTGGGCTGAGCCTGCTAGTCAGTGTGTCATTTAAGCCCAGTAACCGATTTTACTCATCAGTTTCATGACAGTTCAATCACTAGACAGATAGGGTTTTAGACCATCTGTTATTGTCCTTTAATCAAGCAAAGCACTTCTTCAGAATCCACTTATAGTAGCAGATGCTGCCCTGGAATAATTGCCCAACACCAAGAATGGTCAGTATACAAAGTTGGATTCGTATGCTGCCTTCACTACACTGAATTGCACCCTCAACCCTGAAACCAAACCAATAACCCACTTTTTGCAAGAAATCCATTTTTTCAATTCATGCTCTATATCTTCATTCACCATCAGTGTCTCAACTCTTGTCTTGTGTTAACCCATGATATACCATGAAGTCTAACAGAGACTGGGAAGAGGTGAAGGTAAGAGCACACAGGCATAGCACTTCAGGCACTTTGACAGCTACAAGAGGATCTTTATGCTATAAGAACAGTTTCTTGCTCAGCAATCCTGGGACACACAAATACATGCTTTGGCCATGTGAAGATATTTAAGCTATTAGTGTTCAGGCTGCTCTGAATGGGAAAGTTTCCATCCACCACACCTCAGTCAAGCAAAAGCCTGAGACAATTGGTAGATTCTGAGTCTATAAAATAGTAAGCTATTTACAGTTTCTGTCTGAATAATATGCAACTATTAATGGTTACCTTATTTAGGAGACAAGAGGGTTTTTCCGTGACTGAGGTACCGCATCTGTAGTAGCTTGGCATTAAAGAAGAGAACAAGCAGAAACAGCAGTTCTCATGGAAGATTTTCCAGCTATGGTCTCTCTAGTAAGACAGCAGATTTAACGGAGAATATCAACATTTTTTACAGGGGCCGTCTCTCTGTTTGACAATAACACTTGTGTTCCAAACTAAGCCACCAAAAACTGCTATAGGCCTTGAAAACCAATGAGGCTATGCTGATTTAGACCGGGTAAGGATCTAGTGCTGAACTTTCAAATCAGCCAACCTCAGGCTTTATAAAAGGGAACACACAACACCCTCCTAAAATGAAAACTTAGTATTTCTATCCAATAGCTCCATGCAGTGAGAGGA
The DNA here is from genome assembly GCA_025447955.1 of Psilopsiagon aurifrons. Lineage (NCBI taxonomy): Eukaryota > Metazoa > Chordata > Aves > Psittaciformes > Psittacidae > Psilopsiagon > Psilopsiagon aurifrons. Next base: position 23,125 of record JAOEHY010025287.1, on the reverse strand, counting down.
AACACTTGACTTCTTATAAATTGCTAAACAACTGTGGTTTCTCAACTCAAGATTTTTTTTCTGAGAGGCTAACAGACAGGGTGGACTCAGTTTCCCAGGCTGGACTTAGCGGTGCTGGAAGCACGAAAGGCATGCCGCCACTGTTCACAAAAAACATACACGCCCAGTTTAATTTATACTTAAGATTTATTCCTGCTGTCCTCAGCAAGATTCTGTATTCACTGCAAACTTCAGCTTCTACAATAGAGCATGATGATCTCTTGGTGCAAATACTGGTGTTTCACCCAAATGCTGGTTATAAGTAGAGGAGCTCAACTGCATTTACTCCATCCTTCATGATCACGCGAAAAGCTTAGTACCTCCATTTTCTTTCCTGCCTTTTAACTTGCTTTTAGTCTGTGACTTCTAGAGTAAAATATCTCTTCTACTCTTTACAAAGTATGTGGTAACATTTCCAGGGTCCACTAAGGTTCTGAGGCACTCTGTCTCCTGGCCTGGGAGCTGCATTTGAACCCAGGCTCTTCCCTTGGAGGGTGCCCAAGTGAAGCTGTAGGTCTGCCTGTGCCTGGCATTGCACCTTTCTCATCCTGACGGCCTTGCTGATCCAGGCCTGGTACTTGCCTCATAGCTACAGACTGGCCTGGATAGTCCTGGACTCTCAGCTTACCTGGTCACTGCCACCAGATTGGCTCTGCTCACCTAGCGGAGGACTAGCTTCTTGTTGGAAAGTCCCCTGCCTGGCTGCCTTGCTGCACACTTGGCTCCCAGCTCCACTGGCCCTGTGGAGAATACCACTCTTGCTACTCTTCAAAAAACAGTGTTTCCCTAGACAGCTTCCAACATGTTAAATTTTGCTTGAAAACAAACACCCCCAAAACCCAAAACCAACCCAAATCTTCACAAAAAAATCCCCAAACTCTAATTCAAACCTGTTCCATTAATGTGCTTGATGTAGTAAAATCTCCACTGCAAAAAATCTTAACTTCTGAGACTGAAACCAAAATTACTAACAGTGACTTTTTTTTTGTTTTCACACATCTTGCATATAGGAGACTCAGTTTTGTCATTGTGCTCTACCACACACTGGACTTCCCCTTGGCTGTGCAGCATCTGAACTAGAGAGCAACTTGCTTCTTAGATTAGATTAATTTCTCACATCTAATATTGCCTAACTTTTCTATTAATTTCAGACCAATTTCAGCACAGATATCTACCTCTCATATATTGTCCACTGCTTCCTTTGCAATCTGTGGGAAAATTAAGTACTTCTAGGACACGTCATCTCATACTACAGTGGACTTTTAATAGAGGACATCTGCATCCAGTCTCTAAATCTGCATTTAATGAAAGGTAACCATTGGGATATATGCATCTACACTATGGATAGTAATGAAAGAATCAGCTCATCTACAGATAAGCCAGGGGTAAGAGAACAGGTTTAATGCATAGAAACTTTACCTAGGTCCCAACAGAATTCTGGTCTCCAGAAAGAATCAGAACAAACAGACAAACTTGACTACTGTATCTCAGAAAATCAGTCTCTTTCTTTTCTCCTGAAAGCAAAAGCTTCTCAGCATATGGCAGGGTGTAATGAAAATTACTTTTAAGACCTTTATTTTGTCATAAAATTAGATTCTATTTTATGATCACAGAGATCCTCTAAGCACCAATTCCATGCAAAAAAAATAAAGCATGGACAAGCTGTAATAAAATGATGAAATTTTCATACACACTTTGCACAGTTCTGAAATTCAGATTTCCATTAACAGATTGAATAATCTTTGAAGACTATGAATTTAGCTGCTCTTATACTCAGGATGCTTAAATTAAAGATAAAACCATGGGCTAAACTGCAAACCTAGAAGTGTTGCAATATTTGTTTGATGAGAAACTCAGACTAAACTGTATTTAACATTACTTAAGAAGCCAGAAATTAAATTTTTTTTGGCCTCAGTTATAAGGAAAACAGAAGGCTTCTTTTTTTAGCCAAAACATTTTGGATCATGTTTTTGTGCTGTAGTCACAAAAAGCTTCTAATTCTGTAAAGTATTTTGGAACACACTTCTCATGGAAGAATATTCCAAATCAACTGATAGCATACTGAATATATCACTGACCTTTAACTCATAAATTCTCAGGGTCCTTTTGGTGGGAGGTGGTTTGGTTGGTATGCTGTTTTGTTTTTTCGCCCCATTTTGCCTGATAGCAAAATAAACATTAGAATGGAGAGTAGAAACATAGCTGCAATGTGCGAAAGCCCCTCCTGAATGGAGTAAATCTGTGACTTTTGGAAGGAGGAACATTTTTAAAATAAGACAGGCAGATGTCAAGTGACAAATTATTTACCTCATTATTACCTAAAGCCTGAACTGAATGCAAAGTGCTAAGATTCAGACATCCCATTACCAGTCCAGGAACTGCAACAAGGCCTGTATTTTATTGCTGAACTTTTGGAGCTCTGCAGTTTAACTGAATGGCTCCTTAGCAAACTGGCACAACCACACAACATTATCGGCACTCATACACTGAAGAACACTACTCAGGATTCAGCAACCTCAGTGAGGGGCTGGAAATGAGAGAGTTACCAAGAAGCCTTGCACTTTGACTTCAGCCTCTTAGTTTGTTGCAAGATCTCTGTTGCAGGTCTCTTTCTCCCTTTGGGATGCTCAGTGATAAAGTCCAAAAGTCAGTCCTTGCCCAAGGTAAAAGACAAGTAACATTTAAGAGATTAAGCTGTACTGAGTACAGCCTTGCTGAATTCTGCATATTTTCATTAATTCAGTGAACCACGGACATCTTTTCTGCTTTCAGTACTGTTAAATATTTTCCCTGATATGTCAGAATTTTTAAAGGCATGAACTATGCTTACCAACTGATCATGATAGAAGTATTTTTGACATGAGATCATCTAGGAGAACTATACTGAATCCTATGTTAGCAATAATGTGACTGACTGCTGCAGCTGACAGGCAGTGTCCAAAAGGCCACTGCCAAACTTATTTACCTGTGCTCAGATTTGGAACACTAGATTTTCTAACTGGCTATTGTCATGTGAATAGGTAGGTGAAATAGACCCTGGGCAAGATTTTGAAGTCTTTTTCCTATGAAATGCCAACCTCTGTAATTCTTATATTTGTCTCCCTGACTCATCAAGTCATGAAGTAAAGTCATTGACATCTTTTGGAGCAACACACTAATTATGTACAGAAAAAAAACAGCACAGACCTGCTGAAAGTGGATGATTTTCAGGTTCTTTACAACCCTAAGTATTCTATGCTTCTATGACTGGCTCAAAATGCTTTGCTAGCTACTACCACAGCACAGAACCTCATTCTTAATGAGGACAGAACTCACATGAGGATTTGTGCCTGCTTAGAACCTTTTTGACACATTTTCTGCGTTTCAACATTCAGAAATGTCTTCCAATTTCCAGCTAGTTTTCACTGGTAAGTTTATAGACAGCTATCCATGAATTTATGCTGGAACATGGTGTTGTCTTCCTTATGGTTACCATCCCAAGATTTGTAAGGAGCAGTTGGATCCCTCTCTCCTTCATCCTTCAGCTCCTTATTCTAAGCATTCAAATGCAATTATATTGTTTTCTCATGTACTAGGTTCTCCACTTTCCCTCAGCTCTTTTCTAAAAAGACTTAGTTGCTCTTCATCATGACTCACTGAAGTTATCAAAACATAATTTTTTTTTATTCTGTGGTGGAATAATGTAGAATATAATTTTTGCCTCTTTTTCCTTTTTTAACACCTGTATCAAATTTGTAACACATTGTCACCAATGGTAATACCTGCGAGTTCTGTTCCTCCAGCTATTTCCAGCTGCTGAGTTCCTGGAGCTACTTTTTATTTAGATTCTAAATACATGATTGTCCCTCTCTTTCCTATTGAGTTAGAGCTCCTTTCTATTATATTATATCTCAAGGTTATTTTATTCTTTCTGGAAGGTAGCATGCTCCTCTCTATGTTGATGATAGTTCTTAATCATATAATCATAGAATCATAGAATAGTTAGGGTTGGAAAGGACCGTAAGATCATCTAGTTCTAAACCCCCCTGCCATGGGCAGGGACACCTCCCACAAAACCATATCACCCAAGGCTCTGTCCAACCCAGCCTTGAGCATTGCCAGCAATGGAACATTCACAGCTTTCCTGGGCAAACCGTTTCAGTGCCTCACCACCATTACAGTAAAGAATTTCTTCCTCATATCCAATCTAAACTTCCCCTGTTTAAGTTTGAACCCGTTACCCCTTGTAATGTCTGTTATCAAAAAATTTCAAGAGCACATTTTTTTCTGTGTGTAAATCACCAGTATAACCAGATACAACCCAGAATTGCTCCTGAGGGACAGCTTTCTACCTCATCTCCTGACCCTAATAATTCTCCTAATGCTATAATCCTTGCAGCCTTCAGTTTGCTTCTCTCAAAGTAGTTGTCTGAATATTCATAGTGCCAAAGTAATAACTTTCATGGGTCACCATCTCAAAAGCATAACCTAACCTAGAGCAATTAGTCTAATCTATGTAGTAAAAAAATACCAAAATACTGATAACTTTGTCTTATTAACTTACCCTTAAGAAACCACAACTATTTTCCAACACATTTCCTTTCTCCACTTATTTGATAACTGTGACCCTTTAAAAAACCCTCAGACAACTACATGGTGTTTAAAATAGCAAGGTATAATTGCCCCAGTTGCCTCTCTAATATAATTAGAGAAAACATATTACTATTTATCAGTCAAAACTACCATTATAAACTACTAAATTTTATTTATTCTCTGGACTTATAAAAATGTCACCTAAATTTACAGTGGTTTTGATGTGTGAATGAATCAGGGCTAGTTTTTCCTAAGTCTTCAGTAGTCTCAGTACCCACTTATTTAAATACGCATTATATTACTAAATTAAGAGCTTATGCTGGTTATCTAAAAGGGTTCGGTATAACTTGGTCACTGGTTTGAGGTCTTTTATTGCAATGATGGAGATTTTCCACAGCTGGAAATATATGGTTCCAGGATACCACCAAATTCCTTCAGTTCCCCGTTGTTGCAGTGCACTTGTTGGGGTTAAATTTATTCTCACATTTGAGAACAAATGTGAGAACAATTTGTTCACAACAATTTATTCTCACATTTGCCAGAATCATTACTCTCTCTTGCCTTAATGTAACACAGCTTTCAACTTACCTAGATGTCCTCCTGGCAGTTCTTTGACACCATATCATATAATGTGCTGTTCATCTCCATTGCTTTCAGTGGGTCCTGATAGGTTTTGAGGCTTTGCTACTGAAGTTTAAGGTGTTCAGTGAGTTAGTGGCATAGAGTAGATGATTTGCATACTGCTCTGGATTAAGCACCTTTTGCATGGAATAGTGATCCATTGCATCCTGTCTCATAGAGCAGAACTGAAGAGCTTCTAAAGTATTTAATGCAGCTGCAAAATTCCTGATAGCTGGAATGTAGGTATCAATAATACACTTATGTTTTTCCCTACTGCTTTTCATGGCTTTGAAAAGGAGATGACAAATAGCTCTAGCTTTTCTTCCAAAGATTCTCTTGCCATGTAAAATAACTCAGAGGAGAGCAGAGAATCTTATACAGACAGTGAGAAGGCTTAACTGTAGCAAAGCTAACAAGGTTAGTTGCAGTGTTCACCATTTAAAACAGCCAATACTGTAATGAGGGACTCAGTGCAGGACTCGAAACACATTCTTGGTTGGGTTATACCACTGACGGGAATAAAAGGGTACTATATTATATACCCATATTATACACCCTATAAGTGAGTGTGTTTTGGTTCGGGGTTTGTTTCCTTTTAAGTGCACTTTGCAGTGTCCCATCCTGCTGGAGGAGTTGCAAAACCTCCTATCCAAGAGGGAGATGGGAGGGAAGTAGGAGCTGTGTGTATACAGAGAGGAAACATGTGTAGACATTTTTCTTATTGACCACAGTCGAGTGTGCAAATCATCAGATAAAAAGCTGCAGCTGTTTCCATCTCCTTTCTAAAACTGTAAAATCAGCAGGAGACAGAACCAGGCTTTTTTCTGCTTGATTGGCACCTACATTTCAGCAAGCTGGTAGGACTTGGGCAACTGCAGGAAGTACAAAAAAATGTGACCCAACTTGAGGTTCGTAACGTTCTTATTTTTTGTTCTTGGGTGCTCCTTCTGTGTAGAAAAAACAAAACAAAACAAAACAAAAAAATCTTCTTTTATTCTGAGGGACAAAACAGATTCAGGCGGCATTTTGACTGGCAATATGTCATAGACAAGACTACAATGAAAATATATCTGAAAGAAAGACTATGCTTGGGGGGGCATCATTCCCCAAACTGAAGCACTTGGGGATTTTCTTCAAATGGATATCCTCTATGTTATAAATATGACAGAATGACCACATTAGGAACCTGTGGGGTAGATGAGTTTTCCCGTGGAGCCACTAGGCAGTTTTGAGGAAGTTATAACAGGTTGTTTTAAAGGCATAGCTTTGCCCACATGCTATCATCTCTCTCCCACTTTGCTGTTCCCCAAAAGAGTATCTGCACTTGTCAGACTGTGTTTTGAGCAGACAATTTTCACCTGATACACGTGTCATTGAGAACTGTTCCCATGGCAAACACCAGCCATCAGCTGAAAGTAGAGAGGACTGAAATTGCCAACAAATGCTGCAGGCATTTGTAGTGAGAAAATGTTTTATGGTTTTTACCCTTTATTCTATTGCCTCTGCTCTCAGAAATACACAGCTATTGTTACTGAACATAAGAAATAACATTTACATTTAATTAAACCTTTGAAGAATCCCAAAAGAACATTTCAGGCAACTGTAAAAGAATAAAGAACTCTGTCATAAAACTCTAACTAGATTAGATTAAGAGCATTGTAGTGTACGTGTGCTCTCTAGTCATAATATATTTCTATTACTATGATGCTGCTGCTTTACATTTTTTATCCAATTTATTGACTCTTACCAAATGAACCAACAGGGGCTTGATGAATACCAGCTTCTTAAGAGCATACTTAAACTTACGGATTCTGTTCACTCATATGAGAGATGAAACCATGAATAAAGAAACATAGGAGCAAATCAAATAGTAATGATAACAAATAGAAAATATGTATATCCTTTCTCGAAACACAGCTGTTGACAAGATAAAGTGGTATCTTGACTGGTATGAACAGATACAAATGCATGGATTTCCAAGCAAAATTCTTGTGTCCTGCAACTGAGTTTCCAATACCTATGTAATGAATATTAATAACTATACACTTCTAGTTATGGGTGTAAAATGATCAGTTCCTGCTGTGGACAGCACCAATGTCAGTGTGCTGACCGTGATGAGTGTGAAGACCATTGCTACAAAGTACCTAAGCCAAAAAGAGTCTTATGATTTTTTTCTCATCAAAATTATTTTTAATGTTAAGATCTCATGACCTTCAAGGTCCCTATTTTTTATCCAGGAACTCTTGAATGTCCCAGCTTGTTAATGACTCTCAAGCTCCATATGAGAACACTGCACATGGAAAAGGGATCAGTTTACTAGTTTCTTTACATTGACTCTTTCAACTCCTCTTACTTCACCATCCAAGCATCATCCCAGCATGAAGCTGATCACAAGAACTTGGCAGCCATTAATCACATTTCCGGCTGAGCCAAGTTTCTTCCTTTATCAATATATCAATACAGAATCAGAGTTGAATGACACCTAATTGCAGTACACAGCATGACTGCGCAATGCCTCAAGCACTCAGGAAAAAAAATTGCTTCTACTGAAGTCAAAGATCTTTGCAACTGCTTTCAGGAGTCCCAGGGTTAAAACCATTATGGTTTCACAGTATTCTTAATTTCAGTCTGGAGCACAGCCTGTTTCAGCTCCTGACATTTCAGATCAGGCTCAGTAATAACCTTCCTTCAGATAGGTACATCTAGTCCTAAATGGTCTTGAATTTTAATAAACCTGTAGGTGTGAGAGGCCATAAAGCTCTTGTTCTTGGCTAAACCCTTAATTGTGTGTTTGAGATTTCAACTACTTTAAGATATGATTTATCAGTGTTACTATTTCTTTCAGTCACGTACTGAATCTCAGCACAGAAGCTTCTGTATGACTCACGAGCACTGAAGTAATGGCACTCACAGATAAACAATGAGAACAGGGGAAGATGTGATGTAAAAAGAAAATCTGTAATGTTTTACATAGCACAGGCTCACATTTTCACATACATCTAGGTAAATAAGAAGCCCAAAGTAATTTCCTTGTGTGCTAAAGGTGCTCAGCGCCCTGAAGCCTGAGCTATGCTGAAGTAAATTTTTAAAATGGAGATTCAGACACCTATGTTAATAAAAAGAACATACACCTTATAAAGTGGTTTCAGCTTCTGACTTCACCTGTTTTCAGAGAGATTTGTGCAGCAAAATAATCTGGCTATTTTTGCTTCATATTTAGCTACAAGAATGTTGTAATTTTGAAGTAACCTGTTCAGTGTTGGTCTTATTTCACAAAATGACATTTATTTTTGCAGAAAAAAGAGAGGTATTAAAGTAAAATTTCCCAAGATGCTTTGAGAAGACCCTAAAAACTATGTCTTTACTGGGAGCAGAAGGCAGAAGCAAGGGCTCCTAAGAAGCATTATTTCAGCTTTCAGGGAATAGCAAGCCAATACTCTACTGTAACTAGATGACTAAGGGCATGTCCATGCAGTTAAGGTATTCCTGGTATAACTGGAAGATAATGCCTGTGAGACACTAAACTTACTCATAACATCCTTGCATTGATTCAGCATCTAAAAAGTCATTCCATCTTTTAAAATACAGAGCCAATTGTAATATTCCAGTATTAAAATGACAGATGTAATTCTTCTATAGTAACTTTATTTAGCTATTTTTAATTTTGCATAATTTTAGTTTATCTTAAAATAAAGATGTATATTTTTCAAATACAATATTCCTTGACATGACCAGTTCATTTTTTTTTATTTTTTTTATTTTAGATCATCATATTTATACCATTTCCTACTGACCTCTCACATCAGCTTTTACAGCAGCTTTCAAGAATGTAACTAATTTCATGGTTCAGAGCAACGATGATCCTTTAGAACAAAGGTTTGAAGGCAGAGATAGTTGGAAAAATGCAGATAGCGTAAAAATATTATATATATCCCTCCCACAAAAATACCATCTCTTTGGGTCTGAACAGCACAGTCATTCTTTAACACTTTGTACAGAATTGAAGAAAACATCCCTGAACCTATTTTTTTTTTTTGTTTTTAGTTCATACCCAGCCATTTCCCTGCAGGCAGATTTCACACTGTTATTCCAGTGAGTGACTGTGTCTTCGACGAAATGATCAGTTTCCTTGTGCTTTAGGCTTCCTTCTGGCCCTGGAGTATTACTGCAATATGCAATATGATGGCAAATTTTTATAGTGCTCTCTGTATAGGATGTACTGACAAGTAGGTGTAAAGTGTCTTCTGCTTGATAGCTCCTTTGTCAGCTCTTTGTATGCTGTGGACGTATCCTTTATGGGAAGCTCCCCTTGCCCAATCAGATTGCTGCACCAATATTTTCCTTGACATGTATATATATATATATATATATATATATATACACTCAAACAGTTGTGCTGACATCCCAGGTATGTTGACTTGTTACTGACCAAGAGCAGGGTGAAACAGCAAGGCACAGAAAATCCACTATGCATTCTAACATTTAGGCTTTATCCTTTATTAGGTAGTGAGTAAGAGACATAAAAAGAATCGACTTTGTTGTTTACAGCTGAAATTTAAGAGACTTGTGTGAACAAAAACTTGTTCCATAGAGCACTGTGACAAAAGAGGTCCAAGTATACTGAAGGTATCATTGCAAATTAGCTGATGTAAGTAGTTGGAATGATGCTCTTTTTATTTCTAGCAAAACTTGTATTAACTCTGACCTTGGTACTGTGCCTCCATACATGCCACAGGCCACATTTTGGCAAGGATCATCCTGTTGATTCTGATGACATTTTAACAACATGGCAGGATGTACAGCAGGCGCCCATGCACCAGAAGGCCATGCATTAAGAGCCTACAGGATATTTGTGGGTCCCCCCTTTTCCCATCTGTGTATTTTTTCATGGGGAAAAGATTGCCTGCCCAAACATTCTGCCTTCCCAAAATGATGGCCCTCCCCTGTTTAGCAAGCTCTTACTTACACAGCCTATTACAAAAGGCCTGGATATAAACAGTGGCTCATGGACCACAGCTTGAAAAGTGGTGCTCTCTTCAAGGAGGAATCTGAACATAGCTGGAATGGCACTGCAACTTTCGCAAAAAGATGAAAGGTTGAAAGCAGGCTTAAAAGACCAAGGCCAAGATTTTGCAAAGAGGAGTTGAACATTACTACGTTACATTTATGTACCCAAACAAAATGAGGCATTTTCTTAATTGAGTGGTAAGCGCAGGTTTTGAAGGCTGGCTTGTTTACTGCCTCTTTACTGGGAGCTGTAGAGTTAGGGAGCCCTTTTAAATGTCAGCCCCTAGTTCTTTAGGTGCCTAAACTTGGCTTCAGGAACTTACTCTTCTTCTTTTGGAAACTAGACCAAAGCAATCCAGGTAGTAATTAGCCCTGAAATCACCATCACATCTTTTTCATGGCTACATAGGAGTGAATTAGATATAAACAAAAGCCCATTTCATTTCAAGGCACAAACGTTTGCAAATAAACTGGATGAAATACAAATACATAATATAGAACTTATTTTAATACTTGTAGATAAATAAATGCATCTCTTTGGAATTCTTTGGACACAGACATCCATGGAACCTCTTCTTTCTCTCTTTTTATATACTTTTTTTATAAAATCTAATGGCAGAGAGGTTTAAAAAATGGCAAATATCAATGTATATGGAAGGCTCACTGATGAACTGCAAGTCAAAAGTGCTGTATATTCCCATCCTCTGTATCTCCCAACTGTCCACATTAACCACAGGCAGCATCTTACAGCAACCACATGGTCAATATTTTGTATTACTACCTTTTAATAAAATCTTTCAAATAATTTCCATATCTAAACTTAAATTATGTTTTTAAATTTTATTCCTCCTAAATGTATGGTAGGTATTTCACTTAGCTACACGTCAGAGTGGTCGCATGCGACTCAGCAGCGCACTCCATAATATTAATAGATACTTTTCAGCTCCCTATGAGAAAAAGCAGGCAGCAAGAATCAGATTCAAAAAGTCTATTTTTTCTCTGCTGTTTGTTACTTACCACTTAATGACCCACATGTGAAACTCAATGGTTATATAATTATTTCATATAGTAGATTTTCTGTTTATAAGTTATTTTTCTTACTCTAACATATATACAATATATCTATATATACCCCTGATAAATCTCACTTTAAAGGGACACAGTCAACCCTTTTAAGCCTCATAGTAAATGTATAAGACTTTAAGCTGTCCTTACATAAAGGTCAGCTACAGAATTCAAGGGTCCCTTCAGATCCTAAAGGTTGTATTTGTTCCAAACCCACAATGTGCAGTCATCTTGTAATATGTATCTCACGTGTTGCTGTTTACATTTTATAGGTATATTAAGACATTTTATATCACATCAGTAGGAAATAAAACAAGAGAATAAAACCGCTTCTGTGACAAAGCCTGTTGCAAAAAACGTTACCTGGATCTACAGACACTCCCACTGGTGTGATATAAAAGGAATATGTGACATTCTTGGGATGAAATTCTGGCTACACTGCAGTCAGAAGGAACTTTATGCTGACTTAAATGAGGCCAGGATTTCTCTCCTGCTTTTCATGTGCTAGTTATGACTTTGCGTAATCCATTTGTGTCTTCCGTCTGCTCAACACTAAGGTATCAGGCCTGTTTCAGGATAAGAGTGTAGTTTTAGCTGTCCACTGGCATGCCTTCAACATTGATTTATCCTGTATGTATTACACCTTTTGAATATATGCACACAGTACACACTGTACACATAACATTCTCAGTTAAATAGAAGTTTGACCTATTCTGTGTACAGCATCTGGATATTTTTTTTTTCTCTCACTAAATCTTTACCATTTACTTTGCCTTAATCATTTATTATCTCCATGCCCATTCTTCTCTGGGTGAGGAAAACAATTTTTGCTCACCGGGAACAGCCTCCACATTATTGTTGTCATTTCTGACTACTTACCAAAGTGACGTAATTTTTTTCATTTTGTCTTTTGCAACTCAGAAACCTAGTGGCATAGATAGAGACACAATACTACTGTTTTACGAGACATCTATTATATCTACTTTTGTTCAGATAAATACCCATTAACTGCTGATTTGGCAGGAAGATTGGTAAGGGTACTACTATTCACAGTGTTTCTTTTTTTTTTTTCCTTCTTCTTTAATCTACAGAATAAAGTATTTTATGTACATTGGAACCGGTTAATGCCCTTTAGACAAATTTGTAAGTTGTTTCATAAAGCAGGAAAGACATTGCAGGGAAATATGTGCCAAAAAGCACAGTCAAAGGCTTCATAAGTTTTATGTGTCACTACAAGTCAATGCTTGGAGATCAGTTCTAAAACGATCAATACTCAAGAGGAATGTTCTCATCTGGAGAAAATACTGCCCATTCCCCCTTTTAGAATTTGTTCAGTTCTCTATCAAAAGTCCTGGCTCTTCATATATACTTTAAACTATAAATAAACCTGCATAGTTCAATGTTCTTGATTTTCTTTTTGTTTTCTTTTGTTTTTTTGTTTGCTTGATTTGAAAAATTATTGCAGTACAATTAATTCCTGTTTGGAGTTCAGTAAGGAGCAAACAGCACAGGAGTATGAGTGGTCCGTATAGGCCCCGGAGCTGGTCGTAGGAGTGCTGGAGGAAGTGCTGAAGTCTGGAAAAGGGTAGCTGCTGGGGCTGTGCGAAGACTGAAGGGGGAATTCACTGCCACAGCAGCAGCTGCTGCTGCAGCTGCTAGCGGGTTTGGTAGGATTCGTGGAGCCATTGGCTTTGAAGGTTCCTTTGAAAATACTAATTTTACCTGTGGGAAAGAGAAAAAACAAACAAACAGAGAGACATAATTTGTTCACATTAGGAACACCACAGGGAGCTTGACTTAGGATGATAAGTGCAAAATCAGGCAAGAGGGGCCTCATAGTGGCTACTGACTCTGTGAGCTGCAGGCTTGTGACAGGAGACGCGATCTTACAGATTGGACAAGGGTGAGCAAGATTTGGTTGGGGACAGAGAGTTTTGAAGTTCACACCTTATCGATGAGATTAGAAAATAAAGAAAACCTAAATAGGGGCTGGGCAATCTGCACTAAAGTAATGCTGCATGTACCACACAAGAATTAAATAAGGAAGAATTAGCCATCAATTAAAAGACCTCCATTTGGACAGCTTTACAAGAGAGAACAGAGCAGAAGGAAAACATCTCCTATTCCCTGGTCTGACTAAGAAAGCACTTTTGTTTTTACCATTAAGATGCAAGTTCTACTTAAAATTAAGATCTCCAGGTAGCTCCTATTTATTACCTCTTGTTTCCAAGAGCAAGAAAATAAATAAACAAAGTTTGTCTTGCACCAGTTACGAAAATCTTCTAGGTTTCACAGGTTCAAATAGGTGGTGAATTCTATGGGTGCTGCCCTGTGTCATCTAGCTGCACCTTCAAATATTTTCAACTAAGATACTGTTCACTCTTACAAGGACTCTGAAAAACTGGCAGATATTTTAAAACGTTATCATGAAAAGAATCTTCCCTACATCACACACCAAAACGTTTTTATTACTGTCACTGAGGCTTCTCCTTTAAAAACATTTAAATCATGAGTCTTGTGCAATTACCAAATACAACTCATTTAGTTTTCAGAAAGACAAACAAAAACCCCTCCTGATGCTTTTTCCAGACTGACTGAATATACGCACAGAGGTCCATTATTATTTAAGAGAATTTACATTTGGTATGCATACAAATGAACATCAGAGTAGTCTATATAGATTTCTGCAGATTTCAGTGGGACTTCAAGTTTCTAATGAGATGCCAGGAGTCTGAATACCTTTGTTGTTTTGGTTTTATAATTCTGAGATAAGAATAGAAACCTCATCCCCTGGCAATAAAAAGTTCCCATTGGCTCTGATGGACTTTCAGTGGGCCTGTGTCCTGGCATGACCTGAGGCCGTTTGCAAAGAACATAAACCTGAATATGTGGTATTGAATATACAGAATATGAATATATATACCATACCATGGTACATCTCACTGCAAGTATGGAGACTTCTCACTCACAGAGAAACATTTTCTCATCCTTGAACTCTACCAATCTGATATTTTCAACTCACAAGTACCTTGGTGAGTGACTAGTCAGAAAGTAAGAACAGGAGTACTCTGACATGAACGACCAGTGAGTTTCATCATTACACTATTGCCATATTCTACAAAGCATGTGGTTCTTTACCAACCAGACGGATTTGAGACTTTTTACTTTTCCTAATACACACTGGCAGCTTTGCTGGCCTCAAGGTCTTTTTAAAGCTCTGAGAGAGATACTCGTAGGGGATCAGATTTTGATATTCTCTTAAAGGAGGATATAAGGCACGGTAGATACAAAATTCCTCACGGTGTCTATGAAAAGCAATGATCTGATCTTTTCCTTGATCGGTGCGACACCCAATGATCCAAGTTATATTCTTCCCGACTGAGCATTTAACTTTTTCCTCCTTCCTTATAGTTTTCAGTAAATACTGTTTAGAACACACAGAAAAAAAAATCCTGTGTACAAAGTGCAGAAAACCCCAGCCCAAACCAACAGAGCTCTGGCTGAGGTCTAGAATTTCCAGAGAAGGATGTTTTTCCTAAGAGTTATTTTATTGCAGAAAGTTTGGACTATCAAATGTCTGATAAATTTCTTCTCTGCGGTATAGTGTTTTATCCATCCTGGACATCTGTGGCTTGAAGAAATATCAAGTAAGTCCCAATACTATAAGATTTCTTAAACTCTTCAACAGTACCATGGCAATTCATAAAGTTTCCTCTGAAGCATGCAAAACCAGACTAGGCAAAGCAGTACAGATGATACTGAAAACATGGCAATGGAAATTGGTCTAGAACAGCTTTGAAAATCTAGTACATCCTTTTCCTAACTTCTGTGGAAAAAAATTTGGTGATGTTAATACATTTTTTTTTTTTTGTCATGAAGAACAGAGATTTTATGTGACATTTATACTAAAAGGCTAGGACTATTTTACTATTCTTGAAGGAATAAAAAACTTCTAATGAAGTGAGATAGCTCTGTAGTTAATTTATCAACACAGGATAGCTGCAAATCTAGTAATCTTTAACATATACGATACCCTGCAAGTATTAGTTAACACACAGGTCAACATCAAAAGTAAAGCAGGCACTATCTGTTTCATTTTCAATGAAGCAAACTCAGGGACAGTAAATGACTTGAAAAATTAATGGGGAGCAAACAGAAATCTGGAGCTCATAAAAAACATTTACATTCACAGTTAAATTAGCACATCTTTGGCTTGTTGCTGTGCCAGTCTGCATTTCAAGTGACAGCAATTTTGGTATTTTTTCTATTCAAACCCAAAAAGACTAAATAGAAAACTGCTTACAACTTTTCTAAGTGTGGTCTCCATTCTACTACACATATCTGTTTGTTTATTACTAACTCATTCTCTCATTCTTAAGCCCCCTGTGTCTCTTTGTGCACCTCTAGCCTGACTTGTATATTGTGAGTAATTGGGAGTGAGTGAGTAGGAAAAGGATGCATTGCCTTTATTTGTCTATGCAGCAACTAAATGATCCTAGCTGGAGTTCCTGAAAACCACCATTACAAAAATTTGTAAATACAGAACTTTGCATAACAACAGTAATGTAATAGTTATTTTCATCCCCTAGTAAACAATGGATTTCCAAAAGGAACAATAATCCTGTTAGAGAGGCTTTAGTGCTTCCTTCTCCTACTTACCTCATACATATTTTCTATTCCTTTCAGTATAGCTTATACGTACTGTAGACCTTGGTCTTCCTGGTGTATTGCTGGAAAACCCTATGGGGCTATATCCCTACCAGTGGGTCTACCAGAACGCGGCATTGCATTTAGGAAAGCCCCTATCCAAATGAATTATGCATGAATATATATTCATGATGTGGCCCAAACAAAGACAAACTTCTGTTGTTAAGAAAAGATCTTTAACTTAAAGAGACCTGGGTTTTCACAGAAACAAAGCTCCTTATTCGAACAGCATTAGAGAAGATGGTCATGGCATAAGGAGCTAATCTCTATGAAGCCAATGATTCAACATCCTTCCTCTGCCAAAACCATCTATAAACCCTTACGAAACACCACAGCACATAAAATAATCATGCAGTTTATCTGATGGAGATAAATGTCAGATGTTTCACTAACCCACTCACAATATAAACTGTTTCTTAACTAATGGCAGAATCCTAGAGGGTTTTTTTATTAAAAAGTAAACATCATTCTCAGCTATTGAAACTAGTAAGAACTGTGTTACAGATAGTTTATCCTGGCAGTCAAAAATGTGACCAAAACTATCTTGAAACTGAGTGGAAAGAAATGAGAGATGGATTGTTTCCAATTATTTAATTGTTATCTGAACAATTTTCTAAATAGAAGAATGGTTTCATGTTTTATAAAGTATTATGTAGCCATTTCACCACTACTGTCCTTTGTGAAAACTGGAAAAATCCTGTTTGACATCTGGATGTTTCTTTCATCTCTTGCTCTTTAATTACCACTGAAACAAACTTCTTTCCTGTGGTTATTCATTTTTAGCTACAAAACTGAGGATCATATAAAAAGTCCTTTGTGGGCTTCCATGGGCTCATACACTTGTATACTCTCACTGCTGACACTATTCCTCTCATTTTAATAATTTTTCCACCTACATTTTCTAAAACCCCTACTCTGCCTGACGAAAATAAAAGTAAAATAAAACAAATAAATGAATAAATAAATAAAATAAAAAGTGTTTGACTTACCCCTAGAGGATGTGTTCCCTTCTGAAGTTTGTTGTAAGGGCTGTATTTAGGTTTAGGTGGCTTCCCAGCAGCTCTGTCTTTGTGCCTTCTACTGCTTATGTGCTGTTAAAATATATTGGGGGGGGGGGGAAGAGTGATATTTTTTTAATAGATCATTTCATATTCTGCTTTTCATAAGGGTGTTCCAACACTGAAGGCTACTGCTGTCTATAGCAGCATTACATTGACTAGTTCAATTAACAGATGGAAACAGGGTCTATTCCAACTTGAACGATCCTTTGTGTATCACATACTGGAACTGTGACTTTCAACAGTTCAGCTCTTCTTCCCCTGTAGTCAATTATTTTATCACCTTTGCTAACTTCAACAGGACCTGAATCAGATCAAAGACAGAAACCTTTGCAAAATTCCTCCCCATCTATAAAGCAACCATCAAATTCAATCCACTGCTGACAGAAATTTTGGAAGAATATTAGTTAGTAGAGTATCTTCTATTGGAAGGGGGCCAGGGGGGAAGGTGATAAAATTATTTAAATACCTAAGAAGCCTGAAGATCTTCCTAAGATTTCAGTTGAAAGGTGGTTACATATCAAACTAAGTGACATTGAAAAAATCCCACAAAATCCACTATCTTCTTCATGAAAACTATGAGATTTTACAAAAATCCTTCTACACAGACATTATTGCAGTATCAGATGTAAAGGACCTTTTTCAATACTATATTCTTTGATTTCCATTCTCAACAGTTCTCACAAAAAAAAAAAAAAGACCAAAGAACTGGGCTTTTTTTTTTCCCCTGAAAGTAGAAGGCAAGTATTGCTATTTTCCATTAGTGAATTCATGTTCATTCTTGTAAAGTTCCCCAAGTTTAATTCCAAAAAGCATATGGAATTAAACTAAGTGTTTTCCAGAACAAAGGCTTTGTTCATCTCAAGAATGACTGAACATAACCTAGTGTAATTGCAATTTAGAGGTCATGCTTCTCAGTTACAGGGTAACACTGATAAAGAAATAGTACAAATCCTCTCCAGCCTGCATTTCTAAGCAGGTTATTCAGTGTTCTGTGAAAGTACTGCCTGTACCCAACTCCATATCTTTGTCAAGTCCAATGTCATGCAGTACACTAAATGGCAGGGTTTATTAGTTCATGACAATTACAGTAGTCTAAAGACAGTTGTAACATGTTGCAGCTTACAGCTTCTGTAATTCTTTACAGAAATTTATGTAGAATCATAGAATCATAAAGACAACTAGGTTGAAAAAGCCCTTTTAAGATTATCAAGTAACCAAGAGATTTTGAGAAAACATATTCTGTGTAAGGGAAAATCATATTCAAACCAAAATATACAACATGACAGCCAAATAAAGACAAAATCTGTAAGCTCCATTTGGATGTAAACTGTTAGACTGACAGACGCTGGCTGTGTTGGTACTTTATCATGATGAAAACAAAGAACAGCCAAGGATTCACACTCTGCAAGCTAGCTGAGTACCTGTTTCAGTTGTGTCTCAGAGTTTACGTGCACATCACATATTTCACAGTGAAATGTTTTGTTCTGAAGGCCTGTGTTTCCTTTATTCACAGGTCCTTTGCCTTTTACGCCTGCCCGGGGAAAGGCTTTTATGGTTCCACTTCCATTCCGAGCTTCCAGCATAGTTTTGTGCTTAGTCCCTGGAGACATTAGAAATGGGAAACAGAAACAACTTTGGCAATTTGGTTGCATTCATTGTTTTATTTTCTTTTTCAAAGAAAATCATATGAGCCTTGGCTTGGTGCCACATGCTGTCCTTGGAATATGCCTATGTTTGCCTGTATCTGATTCATACCAATGGAACAGTATTTAACATCTTTCATCATTAAATTACATAACTGTAGGTAATGCACTAGAACAAAGCAGCCACACCAGTAACTAGTGGCACAATCAGGTATCCTGATGTGAAGTTAAATGGGTGTGACTTTTCTCATTAACTCCTGCTGCTAATAAGACCTGAACTGTAGCTGCAAAGGAAGAGTAATTTAGCTATTAATGATGTAGTTGGATTTGATTTGTAGCCCTCCTGAACGGACTGATAAACAGTATGGCTTATGTATCTTGCACTTAAATCTGTAATTAACTAATTAGCTTCCAAATCAAAAAGGGGCAAAGGTTTTTGACAGCAACCTATGGATCTTCAATGGCCTGGACAGAAACCAAAATGTGTGAGAAACGTACATGTGAGAAAATTGCACTTGATTTTTTTATTAAAATAAAGATTGGATAGAAAACAAGTGTCCTGTACCGTTACTTTTATTCAGACTGAACAATCTTTTATACTGCTGACTACCACACAGGCAGGCTGTGATGATAACAAACTGTTCTGTGTACAGAACTAGTGTTCCATGGGTAATTGGTATATGCACTCACATGCACAATTTTACAAGCATGCATGTGTGAGCACACACACAGTTCATCAGCATAGACAGCAAAAACTTGGAAGGTTGTGTTTAAATATTAAGAATAATGTTTTGACTCTCATCTTGATGAGAAAAATGTTGTCAAATCCTCATGTGAAGCTTTATAAAGTTGAATTTTCACCAGCTGAAGACCTGGCATACCTCAAACACAGCATTCAAAACTGACTAGGCTTTGATTCTCATGAATACCAACAAATTGTTATTTCCTTTTTAAGTGGATTCTTCAGACATGTCGAAGTTAATTCCTATTTTATCACATCATGAAACCACAGATAATTTTGCTGCAGGTACATGATTGCTGTCTCTACGTTTCAAACCTTAGGCTCTCTATCTCTTAAGTTTATTTACCCTGCTGGCAGGTAACCCCTGACATCCAAAAATCAGGAGATTTCTGTAGGATGATTATAGGCGGTCATTGCCGCCACATTAAATCCCAAGATCTTTTAACTGCTCACAACACAGCCAATCAATGAGATGCTTAAAATAGTCACTCTGAATGATGGCTCTCTACTACTGGAAATGATTTAAGCTACTAGCTCTTACAACAAGAAAACGTTGGGAAATTAAGAAACTCTCATATAGTAGTTGCTATCAGTTGATGAAAACAAAGGGAAAATATACATAATTTTAACAGGTTATTAACAGACAATATGGAGCTAAGAATTCTAACTCTCATTATTGGACTCCAACTGAAGCTCCCTCTTTCAGCCTTAATTTGTTAGATTTCAAACAAAACTAATGGCATTCATACTCAGTTTGCTAGCTGGCACAAACAAAACTACGCAAACTCTGAACACCAAAGGTAATGAAGCATGAGCTGTCATTTAGCTCTATAAGGTTTGGAAGCTGCAAAAGCTAAAATGTAAGAAAATGGGTAACTTGCATGCAATAAAATCCCTTTCTTCCCCCTTTATGAAAGTCTCTTTGCCTGTCATTTTTATTCTTTAGTAGTTAATGAATTCCTTGTAATTGCCAGTTTTCTGCCACCTCTTTGTCCCCTGCTGCAAGAGACCTAATCTATTCAGGGGAAGATAATTGCACAGCTCTTGAGACAGAAGGAAAAAAAGCAGAAAAGCAAGCACTGCTCCATCTCACCACTGTTGTGCGCCTCCAGCTGTGAGGCAGAGTTGACAGCAACTTTGCATAGTGAACAGTACAGCAGTCTTTTTGCTTTTTCTTCCTCAGTCTCCACGGAAGGGCATGTGGTGCTGCTAGTGGCTGTTGTGGGGACTTTCTCCACTTTAGAGGTGATCTCAGTTGTCATAACACTGCTCTTCCGGATTTCCACGGTTGTCGTTGTTGATATTGCTGGTGTCCCTGTGGTAACGTCTGTGAGCAAAGAGAAGAGATAGAAGGAAACACAAAAAAAGGGGTTTTGACCTTCGGCATTTGCTTGTTTTCATCCTAATGTTGCAACTGCACAGCCAGCCAGATTGTGCTGGTGATGGTTTGACTAATGGTAACAAACTAAATTTGACCTTATTCTTTGTATTTTGTGTGGCTACAAAATGCAGTACTCCCATGTATTGAAATGCCACGTATTCTGTCTCCTGCCTTGTGCTAACACCCAGTAAATACAGAATTCATAAAATGAAAAGACAGGTCATTAAAATTGCACTGTGCAACTGAAAGATAATCCACTATAAGAGGTTGTGTAATTTACCATTATAATAGTCAGTTAAAATTTATATGCAGCACTTCAGATGCATAAACTGCCATAGTACCTCATAATACTTACGCTGATTATGAGTAGCCAAGCTAGAGTTTTACCATTCTGTACTAAAACTAGTATTAAAATAATTGTCCGCTCTTGAAATCTGATAAAATACAATGCTAAATTGATGCTTCACTTGATATTAGTCAAAACTAATAGTAAATGATACGAAATGAATAATACACAGTATACATTTATCCTTATATTTTTTAACCATAATTACATAATAACAATAAATACTAATAATAAAAGTAACTAAATACGCAAAATTCCATATCTGAGGCTTACAGAAACACTAATAAGATTTCCATTTTTCATATCAGTGGCATGTTTGGAAAAACTGTAAGCATATTATAAACCTAAACCTATCTGCAAACCTAGTGCTTGCATCTAAGAACTTGTGCTTTTTCTGTAGTTTCCAAATTCAAGTGAGAGAAAATGCAGAATGATATTGTGGTTTGAATAATGCATAGAAGAAATTCGGATATGGTAATTTCATATGGTAGTTAAGTACTTAGCAGGATAGAGGACAGCAAAATAGAGCAGTGAGCCAGTGGCGAAGACAGCCAGTAAGGGACAGGAAAAGGAGAGTAAGGACAGGAGCTGTTCTAGTTTTGCACTGCTGTATTTTGTCATATTAAGTCCTACTGAGTAGCAGTCTCTCCTGTAAGAAATCATAGTTACTTATCTGAGATATCCCTGGAATTGGGTATGTTCCAACAGAGACAGATAATTTTCTTTCATATATCCCTCGGTGTTAGTGGTGTTCTACCTCTACTGTGCTGTATTCACTGCAGTTTATTAGAATAGGCAAAATAATAATTCTTTTGCTGATAGAACTCAGTATGTGCTGTGGTGCAGGAGGGACACAACTCATTGATGCTGCAGAGATGTGTTTCAGATTGTTCAACAACTTCATTAATGAAGAACATACCCAATACCTTAGCAGACAGTAGCAAACTGAGAGCAACCAGAAACACACAGACATGATTCAAAAGAATTCTGAGAAACAGTCTAGAAAATCAGATACTTTTCAGCAAAGACAATTGCAGGAGTCCACACTCAGTAGGATTAATCTGATCTATTAAAACAGGATGAACAACAGCCCCAAAACTACTTTTTGAGGACTTGTTTGATTTTGTGTTGTTTTCTTTGCTTGTTTATGAGAAAAAGCCTTCAGTAGCAGGTAACAAGATGAACAGAGATCTCTCATATCATTGTGTTATGAAACAGGTCCCCCTCCATACTGAAAGTCCAAAGTGAAATCCATATGAAGTATTTTCTTCTCCTCTAACCAGCACTTAAAGGCCCTGTGTCCAGCCTGAGGACTGCAAAGTCAAAATTGAAAAATTACCCGCTTTGTGGTTAATCTAGCAACAATACAAATTGAAACCAACAAGAGGAAGCCAAAACAAATTAGATGTTTAGAAAACATGGACTGTGAATACAGAAGATGAAGGGTAAATGCTGAAAACATTTTTTATATCTGTAGAAGGTAGCTAAAAATAAGAGAATAAACTCTTTTCCCTGATCGTTCCTAATAGGACACAGACTATTGGATTACATCAAGAAAGCCTTAGATTAGACATCAGGAAATTAGTTCTAATATTAAAGCTTGAGAATAGCTTACCTAAAGAAATCCAGAAATACTGCCTACTGGAGGACTTGAAACTGGCTGACCAAATATCTGCAGGAGCCACCAACCCAGTTAGTGGGGATTTGACCCTTCAAGACCTATTAATTTCTATACACTGTATATTTCGTAATGTTTCTGCATATTTTCCCATGTAATTTTTAAAACCCAATTTTTTTTAACAATTATTATTTATAAAACCAAGAAAGCAGAGTTTGTCATTGTCATGGGTTCAGCAGTAGCAGCCATTT
Source organism: Psilopsiagon aurifrons (assembly GCA_025447955.1). Lineage (NCBI taxonomy): Eukaryota > Metazoa > Chordata > Aves > Psittaciformes > Psittacidae > Psilopsiagon > Psilopsiagon aurifrons. Next base: position 72 of record JAOEHY010025287.1, on the reverse strand, counting down.
TTCTCCTTCTCAGTAGCTGGTGCAGCACTGTGTTTTTGACTTGTGGCCTGAGAACAGTGCTGATAACACCAA
>JAOEHY010025285.1:1497-17173 GCA_025447955.1 Psilopsiagon aurifrons | reverse complement strand
GCCCCATCCAGCCTGGCCTTGAACACTGCCAGGGATGGGGCAGCCACAGCTTCTCTGGGCACCCTGTGCCACGGCCTTACGACCTTCACAGTAAAGAACTTTCTCCTACTATCTAATCTAAATCCGCTCTTTTTCAGTTTAAAGCCATTCCCCCTTGTCTTGTCACTACATGCCCTTGTAAAAAGTCGCTCTCTGGATATCCTGTAGGCCGCTTTAAGTACTGGAAAGCCCCAGGTCACTCCAAGGCCTTCACTGCTCCAGGCTGACCTGCCCTTGAGGCTGTCTTTATGGGAGAGATGCTGCAGTTCACACGTTCACAACCTCCCCTGGACTCATTCCAACAGGTCCACACCGCTCTTGTGGGGGGGTCATAGAGCTGAACACTGTACTGCAGGTGGGGTTCCTCATGAGAGCAGAGGGGGAGAGTCACCTTTGTTGACCTTTTTGATACAGCCAGGGCACGGCTGGCTTTCTGGGCCAACCAATAATAAAACTAAAAATATAGAATAATAATTAGGGTAATGAAACAAGCAACATGAGCAAATAGTTAAGGACAGTGGCAGGACCCAGGAGAAAGGGAGGGAGTGGTGTCCATCCATCAGCAACTGAGGCCACAGACAACACTCCTGCCAAGCAGTCACACTCTGCTCTCGCAGGCTTGAGCTTCCAGACGTTGTGCCTTTATGGAGCCGGGAATGCTCCTCCAGGCTCTGCCCTGGGAGTGAAAAAGGAGCATTTCTTGTGGTCCTCGCATAGTATCAACGAGGAGGAAGTGGTGACATGGATACATGCCTCAAGCATACCTCAGTCAAGAGCTGTGGGCGGAAGAGGCTGAAGCGTGGGTCAGAGATGACTGCCTGGACACCTTGGCGATGCACCAGAAGGAGCTTCCCTGCAATGCAGACAAGCGAGGAAATGGGCACACAGGCATGGGGAGGCTCAGGCAGCCTAGGGTGTTACTGCAAGTGCATAGCAGGATGAAGGGAGTTTGATGAAGACGGGTATCTTCTCTAAGAGAAGAAAGCAGTGGAGAGTAACCAGAGAAAGGTGGGGAAGGAGAAGAGGACATGATGGGAGCAGCTTGTGCTGCTCCCTTAGCAGAGAACCTGTCACCTGAAAAGACACTGAAAAGAGAGAGCAGCGGGAAAGGGCTGGATGCAGATTCAGTCCCCCATGTGGAACCCAGCAGCACAGGGTTTGCTCCCTGTGGAACCAAGCAGCACAGTGGCAGGAGCAGCAGAAGGCTCTGCAGAGCAAAGACAGGGTCATAGCCTCTCACCTCTGGCAGGCCTCACGCTGCAGGGAGAAGCAGGGTTAAAAACAGATGGTACCAGGTAAGGGTCTCTTTACCCTTGGAAGAAAGAAATCTTGCATACATTTTTTTCATTTACACATCTATAATTTCATTAATAATGTAAATCACTTCTGTTTTGTAATGAATAAGTGTTTTTGAAAGTGTACCTCATTCTGATAGCATCCTCTGGCATTAATTTCCTAGTGTAATCTACTTTCAGAAGCATAGAGCAAATAAGTTACTTGCATTTTAGAGCAGAAGAAAAAGGAAAAAAGCAAAAAAAAAAAGTTCAGGCTTTAAAGCTTTTCTTCATAAGAAAGCATGTCACATTGCTGCATGATTAGTCAGACTGCACTGAGAGAAGAAATAACTAGATTAAATTTTGTTTTGGACAAATACAGTATTATCTCTTTTCTTACACAGAATGCAATTCACCCACTTGCTATCAGTTACAGATGTCTCTTCTTTCACACAAACCACTGTATGACTAACCTGGTTTGGGCCAAAGAACATACTCAGAATCAGCATCCACCCTGTCCTGGTTTCAGCTGCGAGAGAGTTCATTTTCTTCCTAGTAGCTGGTGCAGGGCTCTGTCTTGGCTTTAGTCTGAGAACAGTGCTGATAACGCACCTATGTTGTAGTAGTTGCTAAAGTAATGTTTACCCTGACTTTCCAGTCTCTCATGCTCTTCTGGTGAGGAAGGGCACAAGAAGCTGTGAGGAAGCAGAGACAGGACACCTGACCCAAACTGGCCAAAGGGGTATTCCATACCACAGCACGTCATGCCCAGTATATGAACTGGGCATGATCACCCGGAAAGGCAAATCACTGCTTGGCCGAGGCAGGGTATCAGTCAGTGTGTGGGGAGCAATTGTACTGTGCATCAGTTGAGTTTATTCAGTGTTACACCCCTCTCTTTGTTGTCCCCCTTTTCATTACAGTTGTTACCAGTGTTCAGGGCCAGGGTGGACCGAGCCTTGGGTGGCATGGTTTAGTGGGAGGTGTCCTGCCCATGGCAGGGGGGTTGGAACTAGATGACCTTAAGGTCCTTTCCAATCCTAACTACTCTATGATTCTATTTAATTTCAGTTTTTAAGCTGTTCTTATCTCAACCCACGTGTTTTACCTTTATCCAATTCACCTCTCAATCCCACTGGAAGATGTAGGGGGTGGGCAAGCAGATGCTTTGTGCCTAGTTGGTGGCTGGGGTTAAACTACGACAATAACTCAAAATTAGAGACTAAGAAAAACTATAACTAGCCTTCCCCTGAAATCTTCATACTTTGATGAACACATGCAATTTCTGTGGTAAACTCTCCCAGTGTTTCACTTGTATTCTTAAAAATATTAATGGTTCAGTGTATATTCAACTGGACCTCTTTATGCCTTTTTCAACTACCCATTATGAAATTCTTACATATTTAGGTATCTGGAGTGCTGAATCACTTTCTTGCCTGTTTCCTGGGTAAATGAAAGCAGCCAGAGCTGCTCTTTTCAGGCTAGTTTAGACAGACTTGTTTCTCCAGACTTTTCTGGATCCCCTTTTCTGAAGCTGTTTTGATCTTTTGATATTCCTCTTAAGCACGGAAAAATAGAACTGGAGTCAATATCCCCATCATCCTAAGCCAAATTTCAGGGGAAACAAAACAAAACCCAAATAACCAAGGCAAAAACCTGGAATACTCCAAACAAAACGCCCTTAAACCCCTGTATTTCATACTCCCAGTTGTCAGGTAAACAAGCACTGTTCCTGTACACACACTGCCAGAAAGAACATGTATCAACAAAGCACACCTAAACATACAAAGCATATATGGACTCAGGCTTATTCACAACTATGATTTGCATCCTTATTGTAAGACTTGTTAGTTATAGAACTCTTAAATCTAAGAAAAAAATCCAGAGGAAACCAAACATTTTTTGTTTCATTTTTAATTCGGCTTCACGCTGAAAATTCAATTTACAAGCCATTCATAAGGAAAATGTCCAGCTAGGCAGAATGAGCCATGATTGTATAACTGCACATCAACACTTGTAGTGTATCATTTAGTTCCCTTTTAGTAAATCATCATACGACTTGTATAGCATAGCTTAAGTGTCTACATCATTTGGCTCAGTTCATCACACGCTATAGGCCATTTCAACCTATCAGACAACTAACAAGAAAAAGAATGCTCAAATTGAGGTATTTCCTTTAAGAATTTGCTGATCACTGGTATTCAGAGGTAATGTGAAATCATATCGTTTTAAACATTGAAAAATGTACAAAACCAAGTTCATTTTTAAAAAATATTATCCTTAGTCTTCCATGCATGTGAATAAAAAATATAAAAATCAAATTTGTAGCACTGAAGCTATACTCTTCATTCTGCAAAAGTATTTCCACAAGTGGAACTACAAGCTACAAGTCATCTTTAGTACACTACTTGAAGTATAGTCAGTTCAGTGCAAAGGTAATAGTCTATGTACACATACCATAGGAGCCATAGGGGGGGGATTTACAGCAGAAACTACGCATTCAAATTATTATCCAGTAGCACTATATATTGTTACAGATTTACACTGCGTATCCAAGGGCTATGATGGCAAAAAGCTTGCAGCCAACAAGTATTTTTAAACACAGCAGGTCTGCCTAGGCAGCCTCGAAGTCAACAGAATTTGTACCACTGATGGAACAAGCATGTAACACCTTGCAAGGACATTCTAGGGATCAGCTTCCTGCTCTGTCAGCAAAGCTTTGCCACCAAAAGCATCCTCTTCATGGCAGTGCCTAACTGGGATTCAGTTGCGGTAAGAGAAAATTCCAAAATGTGATAATTTAAAATGCTTACTTATCTTGCTTTTGCATTTAAATTCTCAAGTATGTTCAGAAACATAGCAGTATACTTTTCCGAAATATATAAACTATGTCCTCAATGCAATAACAATCAGAACCATTTTTCTTTCTGAATTTTCTCTCAGCCTGTTGATAACTCAATTTTATTCTTCAAAAAAGATGAACTAATACCTGTGGTCGAGTTAGAAACATCTCACACACCCGGAGAGTGCTGGGAATTATAAAAAAGGTTAGAAAGTGGTCCCATTGACAGATGCCGAATACTTTCAGCACAATGTCGCAACATTGAAGCTGTACACAATACAAGGTTAGCAGATGCTTATAGTCTTGGTCCTCCTCCAGGAAACAAAAATCTATCACTTCTAAAGAAATTTACTTCTGACTTCTATTTCTAACATTACAGATTTACATGGCGCTCCTAACACCCTCAGAGCAACTGGAGAAAGCAATATAAACAAAACACCAAACACAACTATATAGACAAGCAGCTGCAATGTCATTTTTTGTCTAAGAATGTACAATTGCTAAGGAGAGCTGTTTAACTTAAGGAATTCTAATCCGTGTATTTAAAAATATAGATTCATTTTTAGATGTTTACTTAAAAATCACTTCTGTAGTCTGGAAAGGACAGCACTGGCTAACCTAAAGCTCCCTTTTGAAATGTAAGAAATATTTTGCTTGAACTTCATTATAAAAGAAAACATAGGACAAAAATATATGCTTAGGGCATACAAGATCTTTACAAGTTTATTTCTTTAACAATTAAAATACAAAATTGTCTTCATGCTGGATAGTGAATAAAAGACATGTATTTGGGTTTTCCCCATATACATTCATAGACTTAGAAATAACCTATTGTCAGATGAATTTCATTTCCAGTACCATGGTAGGATGAAAAGTGTTTGAGCTTCAGCTTTCTTCAGTATTCATAAGGAGTCTTTGCTATTACATTTATAGATGCTGCATTTGTAACTTAGAAGTAAACAGGCACACACTGAAAGTAATATGACTCAGAGGTCAATCCAAATTAAGGTTTCATTATACCATGTTTCTTAATTTTACTGTTCACAGGAACAAGGAGAATCTCAAACTCTTTCAGATCTGCTGCCACTGGGACACACATGTAATGGTTAAAGTGCGGGAAATGAAAAAGCAGTCCTTTGCCTAATGGCAGGCACAAGCCAAAGCAGTAAATGGGCCTTTAGTTTTCGGTGGATTACCAGAACAGGACTTACTATTCACATGCCACTTAAGTCTTATGGAAAGAAGTCTGTGAATTACCACTTAAAAGGCAGCAGAGTTTCCCTCAGGCTGCAACACACCTACAAAGAACAGTCAGCACAAGTGAGAGCTGTGGATACACGAAACTGAGTTCACCAGCCCAAGAGGCAGAAATCATTGTTCTTTACTGTGGGAAAAGGCCAGCTGCACAGTGAAAGCTCTGCTACCATACTAGCCTTGGTAGGCTCACCTGCTTGCCAGTTCAGGACCTAGTTCAGGCTAGTTCAGTCTGATTTTTCTCCAGCTGACTCTCTGGCTCAGAACTGGCATTCTCAAATAACATCCCATTTATATTATCAAAACAGAATATTACATAAGTAATTGGGACTTTTCTCTTGCTGCTAATATTTTTGGTCAAAGTGAAAAACTGAAACTTAACACTACATTGACAGATTATCATACATCACCTTCTGTTGAGATCCCCACGCTAACCTCAGATGAACCCTAATGTTCATATGGCCCTGTGCAGTGTAGCTCAGAATGAAGAGCCATGACAACTGAACCCCTCCAAAAGATGTTATTAACAGGAATAACTTAGGTGCAGCCTGTGCTAAGGTGATTCTACTGTTTCCATTCCCAGAGGCTGATCATTGGAAAACTGCAAACACACCTTTACCGAGGTTAGCCTGCACAGAAGCACGCTGCTCTGCCACTCTGCTCAAGAAAATGGAATAAGCAGCTGCTGCCATCACACAATTAGTAAAATTATTTTGCCTAACAAACTTGCAAGACAATCTAGGCAGTGTCAACTGCTGCAAAAAGGTCTCAGCATATTGCACAGAAACATAAACCCTCAATTTTATAAGCCTCTTAAATCCTCTGCTTTCTTGGTATCGCCCACTTCAGTTTAATCCCATTACGCATGATAAAGCGCATCATCCCATCTGGGGAAAAAAGGAAGCTGTTTTCTACAAAACAAATCACTCCTCCACTTGTAAAAGTCACAGCAATTATCCTGAAATAAACCTGAAAAGTTTCCTAGAGAAAGGAATACTAAGATTCAAGTCCAGGCAAGTCTAATGGACAGCCTGTTTGCTGCTGCATTCTCTTGGCAGTTTTACCTCAATATCATACAATTTATGAATGTTGATCACAGTTTGTTGGTGACTAATATGTACACTCAGTTAACTGCCTTAGCTGTAACATAGAACAACTGTGTTTCTTCCTGTGAAGTGGTGCTGAAGGACTTCACTGTTACAGAGGTCTTGCAAGGCTCCTGTCACAGTTTTAATACATTTTTTCCAGTCTTCAAGGGAAAAAGGCAGGAAGAGCCAATGCAACCTCAGTGGCTGCGCTGCCAGTGACTCAGACGTTACTTGGGCTCCCAATGCCGCAGTACCTTCAGGAAATCAACCACTGCCTGAAGAACAGCTGGCTTTATTATTGCACAGCCAGGACTGCAATATTACCTGAATGACTATCTCAATCTCTCTGCTCATCTGCGAAACAGGCCTTGCTGTTTTGCTGGACTGATTAATCAAGGCACCGATGACAAATTCTTACCTTCCATTTCAAACTGCTGGACTTAATCTTCCTTCTTTTTAGTAAAGGATCTAGCTAGATTAATTCAGCAGTTTAATTTTTCCAAATGAGCTGAAGTTCAGATAACTAAAAACTAACAAACCATCTGAAGCGCTTGGTTCACAGGGTACTTCTGTGCTTCAGTATGAGTCTAGGAGCTGAACTTAAGGTCTGCTATTGTAAAACTCTTGGCCAACGTATTTGTCCTTTCTTAGAACGCTTATAAAAGTGCTGCAAAATAAAAAGAACCACAGGCTTCACATTAAGCAGAATGCAACATTTTGGAAGGTTTTAGGACTCACATTCCAACCTAAAGGAAAATCTGTCAGTTTTTAACCAGATTTTTTTTTCTCTCTCCATCCTAGTTCAGTGCCATAACATAGGCAAAGCCATGCTTAACAGTGTTATTTCTGATATCATGGCATGTGCTGTCCAAGCTCTACAACTTGTACTCTTTAAGTCCCACTCTGCCCTCCCTTCTTTTTTTAATGAGAACACCATTTTTGAAGGAGCAGAGAGAAGGATGTGACTACAACAGTTAATGTGAAAAGCTGCACTTACTCCATGGTAACATGAAAGTGAGAACAGCAGGTAATGCCAGAGATGGCTGCGTAAGGAGCTAATAAATTAATAAAAACATCTGCTTTAGAAAACTTATGAAGTTACGCAGAGGTTAAAGTGCAATGACTCTTTTTTCCAGGAAAAGGTTTGCTACATTTTATGAATTAAAAAGTACTCCAACCAGCCCAGTGCCTACACCAGCTAACAAACCTAGTCAGTGAAACAAACCTATGCATGAAAGCATGAGTAAACAGCTGTGCATAAAACCTATATGCTTCCAGCAGCTTTGCCACTAAAGAGGTTGCATCAGCAGCCCCAGCACACACGTGTCTCCTTTTCAACCTCTGCGACCCAAGGATTTCTATCTTCAAAGTGGGATTAGCAATCACACAAAGCCTAGGTGCTTTCTATCACAGTTAAGATTATCCTAGCTACAATAAATGCATTGAAACATACAGCATGACTCATTCATACAAAAATACGTGCACAACCTAACTTCTCCACTGAGGCCTAAAAACTGCCTGCAATGCCTTTAGTTGTACCTGCTTACAGTGATGGACTCCTGAGGCATCTGTACTAGCACTCTTACTGTGGTACAGACATGGTTAAACACGCTTTGCATCTCCTAAATTCTTGTTTGGTTTTAGTGGGGTTTTGTTTTGTTTGAACAAATATAAATGAAGCAAAAAACCCCACCAGAATCTCCAGCAATTTCTGTGTATCTTTAATTTTGTAGCTTTCTGTGTTTAAATACTTTCCAACTGCAGAGTATACATGTTCAACCACAGCAGAACAGCAAAGTTTTGGCAGGGTGTCTCATACAATATGTAAAAATTCAGTCTGATGCAAGAGCTATTCTGGCAAGGGATGGTAGTATTACATAAAGTAGTAAAATGCTCATCAGAAATGTCAAATGCCTTCACACCCCTGCATTTTTGTGAAAGAATCATTTATTAGGTTAAATTGATGAAAGAAGTGAAGTCATATCTTCATACGTCTCCTTGTAAAATTTAGGGGCTGTTGATATCCCCAGTTAAAACAAAACAATGCATTTGTGAAACACATAATACTTTAACTGAAAACATTTACATGTCAGTGTTTGGTGAAGGGGAGAGGAAGCCTTCACATCTACCCTGACATGCAGCAAGCCACTGAAACTTGCCTGTCATCACCCTCACCCAGCTGCTCCACAGTCAGACGCTTCTTGAAAAGGCTATTTAGATGGAACTACTAAAACATTTTGGCAGTTAAGAGTCTGATAGGTGAGTTGTGTTGAGCACTGCTGCAGTAATGCAATGTACTATAGAACTCAACCCTCAATGAAGTCCGAGTTTACCACCATAGACAAATGTGGCTTTTCTGTCACTACAAGGCAGTCTAGCATTATAGCCCTATATTCTACAGATGTTAAAATCACCTGAATTACATCCACTGTAATTGTGACATTATGTGTGATCTAACAATGTTTTCGTGAAGGCTGACAAGAACTTCACCCTATTGTTCATCCCATTATGGAAGCATCACAATTCATTCCAGAATCTAAGTGCTGCTTTGTGCATTTCTAACGGGCTTTTGTTTGGTTGTTTCTAAATGGTTGCTTCCACCATAGGTACTTGCTTACCAAGCAAACAATGCACTGGTGACTGGCTGCCTTCAGCAGCAGCTCTGGACAGAACTCACTGACGCACATGGTTTTCAGTGCCTCTTCACCATGCAATGTGGCTATTGTAGCCTGCAGCACCCTTCAACCCAAACACCCTGTGCAGCTTAGTTGCAAACAAGTGCAGCTATTAAGCTTACCACAATTAGTAAACATCTCCCTCACCAAAACAAATAAGAAACCAAATGAGTCCTTGGTTTTCAGAAGACAGATCCCCAAGTTACACGCACCATACATGCAAATTAGGCACACTCCTATTTAGCCAACTTCAACCAGCTTTCTTTGCTCTTTTATAGATGTGGATAAAGAATCTCTTCCTCTGGGACTTTTAAGCTGTCCATGGGATAGTAAGCTTAACTTTTTCTTCTTTTCAGACACATATCAGGGAACTATCTCTCATCCCCTGCACTCTGAAATTCCCAAATTCCTGAGCTCACACACAAAGTAAAATATAACTATCTCAGCCAGCCCAAGCCATGTGACATTAAAAGTCTGCAAGATGCAATACGCCCAGGCTACAGATCATGTGCCTTCCCTTACATACCGGCTTAAATACATACTGTATTATTACAAAAAATAGACATCGGGACATATCCCTGTACCCTGGGGCATGCTCAGCAAAATAAAGTAACTCCATCTTAGTTGTCTGCTCTGTTTTTAAAGCCTCCAGGGAAGGAAAGCTCCTCACCCCACCTGGAATAACCCATTCTCCCTATTTTAATGAGATGATGCACTGTAAGGAAATTTTCCTAATGCTTAACTTGCCTTTTAAATAAATGGCCTGTACCTACTCTTAACGTGGAGAAAAGGCTGTTCCTATCTTCTCTATAGCAACTTTTTCCATATTTGAAGACTTTTTTCACATCTTCCGTCAGTCTCCTCTTCTTTTGATTAAAGAATACTACCAGATTTCTCTATTTTATGTCCTCCATAATCTAACCAGCCACACCCCATCTCTCTCAGGTGCCCCAACATGGACAGGCACTTCATCTGAGGCCTTATCACAACTTGGAAGCAGAAATACCACCACGCTTCTCACATGTTAACATGAGTTAACAGCGCTCAGTTTGTCATAATCTACACCATCCCTACCCCAAGATGTTTTATGCAGTAATACCCACTCCCTCTTCTGCTTGTGCAGCTGACTATTTCTACCTAAGTGTAGTTCCTTAAATGCCTTATTTTCCCAAACCACTTCTCCTATTTTTCACGATCAGTTTTAACTCAAATTTTGCCTGCCGGTCTGCTGCAGCCCTGTCAGCTCAGCATGTGTTACCTAGATATATCAAAAACTATCACCTCCAAATGAGGACCCACAGACCCCATTGAAAGTATAATTTCCTATGGTTTTTTTCCCCTCATACTCTTTCTAGTAAAGCCATTTTCAGTTTGGAGACTTGCCACATACAGTTAGGAATGTCTAAGGACACATTCCAATACCTTAATGAGCTTTAAAACAGCTCCTGCTATTTAAAAAAAAACTAGTAATAAAACCATTTGGTACAAACAGATTTCCTTCTGGTAAAATTCCTCCCTTCCAAATCTAAATTACCCTAACGTGTGGAAGATTCAAATCTCAACAGTTTTCCAGTTGCAAAGCCATCATATTTTAGCACAGCCCTACAAAATTAGTCATAGAAATGATCAGAAAGTATTTCTGGTTTGTTTGGAAGTAGAGTTGCCATCAAGAGTTATTTTTGTGACAGAGTCCTTCCCACTCCTTGAGGCTTTTGTCACATTTCCCAATCAGTGAAGTTCTGTGGTTTTATAATAATCTGAATTTTTCTCTGAGACCTCCGCTGGTAATTAAGGCATCTGGCTTTACAGAAGGAAAGATAAGAAACATTACCAATACAAGTAGTTTTGGTTTTCCTTGTTGTTTACTTTTGTTTTAGCAGTTCTAGACCATTTTAAGCTCATGTACTGCATATATGTTTCTATAGAGATTTAACTAGCATTTCTTCAGGATGTTGTACAACTTGTTGCTGGCTTGGCATCTGAAGTAACTGCAACCTTTTGAAACTAGGGCTGATACAACAAAGCTTTCACAATGCGTTCCATGCCAGGTTATCTATCTGTGTATACAGGCTTGCCACAAAAAAAACCTGCAATTCCTTATAAATCGAGAGTAACTACAGTTGTGCAAACACCTCCCATTTAAATGCTGGGTGGGCATGACTGGAACTGATTGTAAGAGAAAAAGCACAGTTTTGTCATGTATTTTCCAACAGTATGTGGCATGTCAGTTTGGAAAACATTCACATTTAATTGCACCTGGAAGATGACGGTAGAAAAGCGTTGGGGTTTGGGATAAGGAACCTTTCCTTTTCATCCTACCGTGGAAGAGACTGAAAAAGAAACAAGTTTGTCATTCAACAATAAAAATTAAAAGTAATCCATAGCAAGTTTTTGCATTACTGTCTCCAAACTGTTCACTGGAACCAAAACAAAGGGCCAAAATATGCTTGCCTTGCTCAAGAGAATAATCCCACTGAAATCAATAAGACTGACTACGCAAAGATGGACAGCAAAGTTTGGCCCCAAATAAACATCCCCATAACTAGGGAAAACACTAATCACCAAAGTGCACTTAACACCATAGTAGCTACAGCTTCTTTATACATGCACAGTTTGTGCGACACCTGGTACATGAAACTAGCCAATGGAATATAAATAAGCGTGCCGCTTCCTTTTAAATATGAACAATAATAATGAAGCACATTCACATTTTTGCCTTTCAAAGACCTTTTTGGAAAAAAAACAATAAAAAAAACACCTTCCCCAAAATAACCTGGAACATGTTAAATATAGCACATATGATTCAAAGAACAGTATTAAAGTAGAAGAACTTTCACACACAAAACTGGTATTTGCTGTATAGCTGGAGTGACTTATGGAAATCCCGAGAAAAGACAATCCTCTCACCAGGAGAGGAAGGGAACAGCTGTAGTGTTAATTCAGTTTCTTCTGCAGGGGCTTGTTTTTATCTTCAGTGCTATCAGGGCTGAAGTCAGTACAGATTCCATTAGGAACAGAAAGGGATGAAGTCTCCAAGCCACTCTCAGCTCCCATCTGATCAGCATAGAGATAGTCTTCTGCAAAGTGTGGGTGCAATTCAGCAAATCTGTAGAAGTCATCTAAAAAAATACAAATTGTGATTACACAGAATCAGCTCTTTGAAACAGAAGGATGCTAAATTTGAATAGTTACACATGTACAATCACATGATCACATTGGAGAAAAATAGCAGCAGTTAGCATAATGCTATTCCCACAGCCTGTTTCAGTTTCTCAGCAGAAGTTTACCACATCCCCAGAGTGAAGATGCTGCAAAGGGTTATCTAAGCCCTCCTAACACACTTCAGACCAAAGCTTAGCTTGGTGAAGGGGTAAGCAGACTCAGATTTGCACTAAAATGCATCAGGAGCACCCCATGTCCTGACATAACATCCCACTGTTCACTGGGGGAAGGGTAGGAGCTCTCCAGCTGAGGAACAACAAACAGCAAGAGCAGTCATTTCTTAAAATCTGGGCAGACTTTTGCAAATATGCCCTTTAATGCTTTGCACTCATAATTCTCTTCAGCCTAACGTCAGCTGACCTTGCTGCTTTCCTCTTTCGAGATGACAGCATGTCAGAAGTCCTAATAATTTGGAGAATATTATTGTGAGAAGATAATTAATTTGTAACACATTGGGGAAAAAAACCTTCAAATTTTAATGTTGGATACTAGAGGAGACAAAAAAAGAACAAGATCAGTTCTTGGGGAGGGGGAAAGAATCCTTAACACCAAGAAACTTAATTTTGAGTTAAAAATCAGACATTGAAGCCTTGTCACAACATGCCCATATGACTGTTCATACAGGCATAATTTGAACCCAAGATACTGTACAGGATCCCAGTCACAAGCAACTACACTTATAATGTAAACTGATACTGGAAAACATTATCACCAACTCAGTCACCTACAGTGTATCACACACAGCCCACTCAAATTCACAGTGTTATCCCAGAAGAGTTTGTCAACAGGCAATCTGTGAGTTCCCTGGAGTGCAGCAGAGATGCCAGCTGAAGTACCCTTTCAGAGGCGTGAATCCGTGTTACAACTGGGCTGGTGTGGCAGAAGGGAACTACCACAGCTTTCCCCCCTTAGACCCTTCTTTGTTTCAGATGACATGTTTTCCTCAATACTGCGAAGGGCAAAGGAATGTCAGCTGGCTCACAGAGGTACTCAACTGCTAGGTCAACTCTGCTTCTGAACTGTTGCAAAGGGAGAGGTGGGGAGAATGCAATAAACAACTTAATCCCTCTGTAAACAAAAAACCGTGTATCATTTATCCACCTTTTATACAGATCTAAAGTATACTGGACCCTGTAACTGAAATGAGAGCTGAAGATGTTCCGATTTTTAATGCAAGTTCAACTTTTTTTTCTAACAGCAATCTCATAGCAAAGGATGTAATGTATCTGACCATTTTCAAGAAGGGAAAGTAGTGTTCTTTTATATTTAAAATATTCAACGGTAGTAGTAGTCATTTCTGGTAGAGCTCAGGAAGTAGACATTTTGGGTTTTACTGAAAGAACTCCTGAAGATACTAACCAGTATTTATCAAACCTGTGCATAGCAGAGCCCAAAGAAAAGTTCTGGCAATCCCATTTGCCTCATCCATCAGAAACGTGAGACAAGGTGATGGAGAATGAGCTATTTCAGCATTACTTCTAATCACAGGTCTCATCTTGGAGCTCAAGCTTAAAACAACTGTTAATCATAGAATCACAGAATAGTTTCGGTTGGAAAGGACCTTAAGATCATCAAGTTCCAACCCCCCTGCCATGGGCAGAGACACCTCACACTAAACCATGTCACCCAAGGCTCCATCCAACCTGGCCTTGAACACCACCAGGCATGGAGCATTCACAACTTCCCTGGGCAACCCATTCCAGTGCCTCACCACCCTCATAGTAAAGAATTTCTTCCTCATATCCAATCTAAACTTCCCCTGTTTAAGTTTGAACCCATTACCCCGTGTCCTCTCACTACAGTCCCTAATGAAGAGTCCCTCCCCAGCATCCCTATAGGCCCTCTTCAGATACTGGAAAGCTGCTATGAGGTCTCCACGCAGCCTTCTCTTCTCCAGGCTGAACAGCCCCCAACTTTCTCAGCCTGTCTTCCTATAGGAAGCATGAGACTGGAGAAAAAGATAACCATAGTTATTTACTTGGGAAAAAGTAATTTTGCTTCCTAACCCTGCTAAAAGGAAAAAATACAAAAAGAAGACCCCAAAATGGGAGTTCTTTAAGATTCCTATGTTTTTGCATTTAGTATGCATATGTACAGTACAAACTTAGAGGTTTTTCTCCTGCCTTTGCAATACCCTCATACTATATGATGCTCCTGATAGAAGCTCTGTGTTCACGAACATCCTAGTTTTTGTTCCACCTCAGCTACGTAATTAATGTACAGGAACTGAATAGGATAATCCTGTAGATAATACAGGTAAAGGTACTACATTTTAAAGAACAAACAATTCTTCCTTCTCTCTCCATTTATCCATAGAGGTATTCACAATACTGCAAACCCCCCTTTTCTTCTTGCTATCATCAAGCAAGGAAGACTTCAGAACATTTTCACAGTCACCGCTTGTCTATCAAGAACAGGTGGAAAGTCTCTTAGAATTTGCGATGCCAACCTACTGAACCTATTCAAATTCTCCAGAATCATACTTAAAGACTGACAATTCTTGCCTCTTTCCAGATGACAGTGAGCAGAGCAGCTCTGGAATAAAGGTGCATCTAAACAGGCAAGCCAACAGCACACTGCTTTAGGGAACTGATGCACACTGCTTTAGGGAACTGATACACAGATCTTTGACAACTAGTGTATTTTTAAAGATGTGACAAAAATCCATACTTCTAACAATTCCAATCCAAGATTATCAAGCTAATTATACAATCTCGATTTTGCTGTTGGTCATTCTGCTTACCTGCAACCTAGGTTTTTCTTCTGGGATGAGATCTCTGGTTTCAGGGACTTTGCTATACATGCAGCAACTTAGGTTTGCTACTTTGGATTTTTTTGTTGTTGCTGTTCTTACAAGTAAGACTGAAGACTTAATATCCCTGCTTCACACCCCAACATACTAGGAAAGAAGGAGCTTGTAAACAGACCCCTCTGCCATATGTATGCAAAGCAATGTCAGTACTCTTTTACCAGATACAAAGTTTTGATTTCTTAGAACTGGACTGAGTAAGGTCTTCAGAAAAGGTGCAGTCTGAAAAGTTATCTACCTCTCCCTTCTCAGCATTTAAGTGTGTCATGGTTTACGCCGTAACTCACGCAGTTTGCTCACTCAACTCCTCACCTCTTTCCTCCCCCCCCCTCCTGGGGGAATGGGAAGGAGAATCGAAAGAATGCAACTCCCACAGGTTGAGAAAAGAACAGTTCTGTAACTAAGGTATAACACAAACCACTACTGCTACCACCAATAATAATAATGACAAGAGAAATACAAGGGAAGAGAAT
>JAOEHY010025284.1:20363-36492 GCA_025447955.1 Psilopsiagon aurifrons | reverse complement strand
CATGTCCTTTTTATGTTGAGGACACCAGAACTGCACACAGTACTCCAAGTGAGGTCTCAGGAGAGCAGAGTAGAGGGTCAGGATCACCTCCCTCTACCTGCTGGTCACGCTCCTTTTGGTGCAGCCCAGGATACAGTTGGCTTTCTGGGCTGCAAGTGCACACTGCCGGCTCATGTTCATTTTCTCATGGACCAACACCCCCAAGTCCTTCTCCGCAGGGGAGCTCTGAATCTCTTCTCTGCTCAACCTGTAGCTGTGCTGGTTTGCTCCGACCCAGTTAATGTTTGTCTTTTCAACGGTTATGGATCAAAATTGTTTTATTACAGCGTTCAGCTTAATGACCTTTTGCAGCAGTGGACTCAACACATTGAGATGTTTTATAAAGTGGTTTTGTTAGTTTGCCTTTAAGTTTTCTGTTGTTAAATTGCTATTTCTCTTGCATTTCAACAGTGTTCATATCATTTTTATAGCTTAACAGCAGGCAGAAGGTCGCTGCTATCAACAAGGGATGCACCAAGTGATCTTTTGCCCTCCTGGCTGCTCTCTATAGGCCCCCTTTCCAGAACTCATCATTTCACTGGTGAACAGCATCCTAGAATATGGTATGCCGGATCTCAAAAAGTAAAGAGACCTGGGCTTAATCAATATTTGGATGAGCTACCTTGTTAGGTACTGCAGAAAGTGCTGCTGGTGATTCATTCAGTGGCGTTCATCTTTCTATGAGTCAGGGCTGAACAAATGCCACTGCACAACATTCGTGGGTTGTACCATTCAGGGGCATAAAACCAGAGATCTTTGCCAATTGCAGCTGTTAGGAGATCGCTGATTTTCCTACTTTAGTCCAGTTGCAATACAGGTTTCCAGAATTAGCCAGCAGTTTTGGTAGAATATAGCAAAGGGTTTCAAATGCTGCTTTTCTCAGGCACCACTGGTGGTGGTGGGCCAATGGCGCTGGCAACAGTGGCCATGGGCATCACTGTAGGCAGCCACAGGCGTTGGCTTTGTGTCAGATAGTATGTTTTTTAATTGGTGCATGCAGCACTGATTATAAATGCCCCGCTGCCTGAGTGCCCTGGGAGAGTGCACTCTCCATGCCGCCTTCTGGCTTCCCAGGGGTGCTGCTCCCTCACAATCCCTTGCAGAGGAAATTGAGAAATCTGTGCAATGCTGTGGGTGCATGCATATGGACATGCAGCTGGGACAGGGAAAAGATGAGAGTCTTTAGGGCTCTTCTCCCAATCCACACACTGGTCCTAGTGGTGTGTAAATTCACATTTCATGACACAGTCCTCCGTCTGCTTCCTTCCTTTTTAGGTCATAGTTAATTTAAAAAAAAAAAAAGGTTTATATAAAATCCCATTTTCTTCTGGAAAATCAACTAAAATCACCTGGAAATAATTCAGAATGATATTACAAATGGGTGGAAGATATGGGAGAACCAATATAGTGAACTCTTTCTCTTTTTAGGAGCTCACGTGAACAAATGGATCTTCCTGAACCAAAACTAAATTAGATTGGAATTATTTACCACTCTAAATTGCCTATAGAAATTTCAGCTACTTCTGACTGACCAACTGCTCTTAATTTCATCCATTGTAGAACTTCCCAGAAGGACCCATGGAGACAGAATTTCTTTACAGTATCATATCAGATATATATCCAAGTGCTAATGATGAACATTCATGAAACTGATATTATAGCTAAGCCTAGCAGAGTGGAGATGGGAAGATAAATCCAACAAGGGAGTCTTTTGCAAAGTACCCTCCTAAGATACAGTCTTGACTGTATCGCTACGTTTCTCTTCTGTGGATCTCATTTCTTCAGTCAAAGCTACTGCCTTCAGAGAATTGTGAAGAATTGGTGTTACAACAGTCATTATTTCATATTTGTATTAAGTTGTATTTACTCATCAAAATTTGTAGCAATGTAGTGCCTGGGATCAGAACTGGGCAGCTCACACTAATTTTAAAATCTATGTCTCTTGATTCAGTTCTCCAATTCTCTCCACCCTTGCAACATACCTTGTCCCTGGAAACATTCAAGTCCAGGCTGGATGAGGCTCTGAGCAACCTGATCAGACGAAGATGTCCCTGCACAGTGCAGGAGAGTTGAAATAGATGACCTTTAAAGGTCCATTCCAATCCAAATTATTCTATGAACTATTCTATGATGAAATGAGGAACACCTCCAGTTCTGAAGTTAAAATGAGTCAGAGAGTTCATCAAGTCTCCTGCACACAGCACTCCCCTCTACAGCGGGTGACCTATTTTTACACCTCAGCCAAATTTGTAGGTCCCCCCTAATACCTATGCCAGAAGGGGAAACAGTGACCACTCTTGGTAGTAGCTGCTCTGCTCCTGTCACATGGGGCTCCTTGAGTGTGTAAGTGCAGTGGTTGCTAAATGCAGATCAACAGATTTGCAGTTAAACTGTCTTGTGTACCACCAAAAAACAGGTTTATCGTCCAGACTTTGTTTTGGAACATATACCATTGTTTTGGAACATATACCATGGTCTCACAGACTACATTGACAGCAGTTTGGACTATAGGCTACGAAAGCCATGAAGTCAGTAGCACTGCTGTCTGCTACCAGACGGGTAGCATCTGTGTAGTACAAAATTAAAGAAATACAGCCAGTGTTTATTTTCTAAAACAGGTAACTAATGCATGAATATAGCTCCCCTAAAATAAACAAGCTGTAACATGTTAGGGGCTTCATAAGGTTGAGTATGGAAGTATTTGAACTGTAAAAATCACACTTCAGTATCACAATGATATATCAGAATCAAATTTTGATGGGAACTGTTTAATGCTAGGTGGGATTCATTTCAATGGTAAAATACGTGTTTGTGGGGAAAAAATAATCCAAGATTTAATTGATATGATCATCTGTTTTTTTGAATAAATTGGCAAACTCAAAACACATTGAGCAGTGATATATGGTAAAATGTTTATCGTGTCTATAACTGTTCTTTGACGCTTATTAAAGAATAAATATTCTTTAATTCACAGCTTTCCAAAATACTGATGGACACCTTAAAAAGACACAAATCCACTTCTCTTTTGCTTCTTTACCTGCTTTTCAGGACATGAGTGATGAAGTAAATCATCCTCTGACAGGATTAAACCAGATGAAATTTTAGAATGATGGTACCAAAATGAATGGGAGGATTAAATGGATAAAAATGCTAATCCTGTCAGAGACAACAAAATTCAACCGTTCAACTCCTGCATCACAGAAGTAACTCTAACAGAGTATCAGGAATTTGAGGGAAGTTGCAGTTTGTTAATTTCAAAGGATAGCTGAAATCTGCTATTTCTTGCTTACTGATTTGTCTCATTTTCTGGAATAAATCCACTAAATTCAATGGATTTACTTACAGAACTGGGTGTTGCTCAACAGGAACAGGCATGGCAGGTTGTTCGCTTAAGATGTTCAGGTGCTACAAAAACCCAAACTGTTTAGGAAGTATTAATAAGTAAAAAATTTTCAGACTTGATGCCAGGATTTAGACTTCAAAAACACTTAGCTGGAGCCCAGTTGACAGAGCAGTTTCATTGTGTGGCATTTAATTTGTGATTCATTTATTTAGAAACAGAAAAGCAAAATATAGTCAGGAATTACATACACAGGAAGAAGGACTACATGGTTTAGACCCCAAGTTCCTTTATCTTACGTTATTAAAATGGAAAAATTTATCTTTGTATAGCACAAACCTATTTGTTATAATATTACTTTTCAAACTTAAGTCAAAACCCCCAAAATACAAATGGTGAAAAATGCCCAGCAATGACGTTCACCTTGGCATTCTTGCAAGTGATCATTCTGTACCTTGAAAATCTTTACTTGTTGAAATCAGCCACTAGTTGAACTGTGATTTTCCCATCATGAATTAAAGCTATGGTTTCATATTATCTCCCACCTTGAAATGTTACTTAGGGCAGTGACTGTAGACACCAACAAAGCAATACTTATTGGCCTTGTCACTTACTTGCAAAAAACACTGATGTTTGTTTTGGCTTTGTGAGCTGAGACATTTCTGAATTGCCTTTAGTGATCCAGTTATCTGTTGATAGGTAAATTTGAATAATCAGTCAGCCCTAGTTGTAATCAAAATGTTTACTAGAAGCATACCTTGAATTTGTGCTTCTGCCTGGAGTTGATTCAAAATAATTTTGTAGCCTTCTTTTCAAACCATGATGAAAAGTTAAACATTTAAAGATCAATTGCATGGCAACAGAAATATTTATAAAATTCATGTGTGGGATTTAAGTGGCTAGGTTATGATTCTGCATTTATTTAGGAGCTTTTTTCTTCTTGAATGTTCAGGATTTTCATACGCAAGTTTAGATATTTCTAGGAGATTTACTCTTAGGATAAATGGTAGCTTTCATCTGGTGGACTACTGAGAGTCAAGTGTGAATTTTCTGGAAGATTGGTTTTCTTTTGGTGAAAAAGCTGTATTTGGCAGAGTTTAGGATGGACTGACTGGGCTTAGGACTTTTTGACCTAGTTGAGTAGCAAGCAAGTTACCTATCACATTTGAGCAGCTCTGTCTATAATTTGAGGAGTTTTGAGACCATTACGTCATCCTGAAATGCTGGGTTTGGGCTTTCAGCTGTGACTCTTTTTCCAGTGCTTTGAAATACTAAGCTTATGTTGTGCTTGCAGACAAAGAAGTTGAAGGCAACCTCTTCACGTAAGGGTGTATTTCAAGCTTGTTCTGTAAAAAGGCCTTGCAGTGCAAGCCCTTGTCTGGCAAGATAACAGCTTGAGTTCAGTGTGCTCATGGAATGCTAATTATTCTCTTCATTCAGATTTCCTCTTTTTTTCTCCTCCCCCCCCCCTCCCCCCCCAGGACTGAATGTTTAACATGTTGCCAACATTCTGTGTGGTTTTCTGGGAGAATTGAGCTGCTTCATGGTGGCTTTCAGAAAGCCAATTCCCCTCATATTTATTTCGCATCTCTTTCTTCCAAATGTAGTATCTAGATGATATGAAA
Source organism: Psilopsiagon aurifrons (assembly GCA_025447955.1). NCBI lineage: Eukaryota > Metazoa > Chordata > Aves > Psittaciformes > Psittacidae > Psilopsiagon > Psilopsiagon aurifrons. The sequence continues at coordinate 31,488 of JAOEHY010025284.1, read as the reverse complement.
GCATCATCTGTGTGTTTAGACAAATAGCGTTCACACGTTAAACCTCCACAACAGTGGAGATCAAGTATACTTCACTAAGTTCAGAATAATGGAGCCATTGAAAGGTCTTCAAACCAGGATGAGCACAAAGAACAGTCTTGTTTTCTGAAGTTTCGTGCAGGAAAAAGCTGAAGTCATGGTTGATGAGGTGTCTTAGAAATGTTAACAGTGTCAAGCAATTGGCAATTGGTTCCTGTGGCAGGAAATAGCAAAGGCAGCTCAGTGCTATAAGCAGTTGAAGCTACTTACTGTTGTTGGAATTGTAGTTTCCTCCTTTTTAATCATCATGTATTGTAAGTGAACTTGTTTTAGCCCCTGGAGAACACCTATTTTGCTTTCGTGTGGTCATACAAAGAGTACTCCTGGTTAATGTATACACAACTCTTGGGCAAAATGAAAAATATAGCTGGTCACTTGGTTTATGCAATTGCATTTGTTGCAGAAAAGTTTGGAACATGGCAGGATAAGCAAAGGAAATAATCTATGCCATGAAGGGCTATTAAAAAACAAAGACACCATCTCTTGCTTAGAAGTCTCTGAGCCACAGATTGTTATGGGCTGGGAAAATATTGAGAAGTACTACTGTGCATTTTCCCATTTCATTGCTGTTGGCTACTGTTGGAGACAAGATGCTGGGTTTTTACAAATAACTGCTCTTTGGTCTCACCCACTATGCCTGTTTTCATCTAGAGCTGCTTTTATATTTTGTCTGTGAAAAAAACGATCACAAACAGTAGGCTCTTAAGAAATTAAATAATGTTATGTTAGTCTATAAGGGAAAAACTACCACTTAGCAATCAAAGGCCTCAGCCAGGGATTTGTCCAGTTCTGTATGTTCATGTAGTTGGTGATGAACACTAGTATATGTGGGGCATGAGCAGTAAACATAAGTACCTGCTATGGTCTTAGATTCGTGCCAGGAAAAATTGCTAAATTAAGTGAAATCCTTTGTTTTCCTTGAAGCATCTCTGCTTCTGCTCTATTTTGTTCCAACACTGAAAATTATTTAATTCTGCTATAATTTTCTTCACAGTAACTTGTTGCTTCCACTCCAAGCAGAGACAGTAGGTTGTTAAAATCTGTGTATGTCTGATTCTGAATACTACTGCAAACACTTCTGCGCAACCAGGAGACTCTACTGGCTGTGTATTTGAGCAGCTTCTGTTTATATTTGCATGTTCCTACAAACAAATATACAATTGATAAGTGGTCCATATAAAGTATTAAAAGTAAGAAATAAAAATTAATAGTCTGAGCTTCTATTTGATAATTTTAACTTGAGTGTTCTTTGAATCCAACCAATAAGTATGTTCAGTGATCATAACTCAAGAAGATTTCTTGTATCCAAATGATAGCAGCCTTTCATTTCTTAAAAGGACCTATCTTTGGAAATGAGGGTCATGCAACTTGAAATGTCGCTAATGGAGTAAAAAGTGAAAATGGTGTTTCTTCACCATGGTCTTTGGTGTTCTAGGAATGACTCCTAATTTTTTCCAGGGTAGATGAGCACCACTCCAAAGGCCCTGGCAAGTGAGAAAGAGTCCAGGGTCACAATCTAAATAGTCATCATTACCCTCTTGCCCCAGTAGACATCCCTTAAGCTCTTTGTCACAGTGGGAAGTTCCACCGCTGTCTCACCCTGTATTTTGCAAGAAATACCTGTCCATGTTTGCAGATCAGATTCTCTTTTGGAAAGATGAAACCCAGGATGCAGCAGAGCTCTCTGTGGGCAAAGCTGCGATTTGAAACTTCTGTCTGAGAAATAGACATCAAACCCATAAGAGACAGTGATTATCTTTTACATGTTTTCTTCATGAGCGTTTTCTTTCTATGATCAGTATTTCAATGTTCTGATCACTTATTAAAATATGGACATAGGAACTTCATCATTTTTATAATGCTTCTTCAGCAATTTTCTCCCTCTCCTTCTGGTTTTCATCATCTTTTAAATTTAAGGTCTAAGTTTTAAATTTAAGCCTGTGTTCTTCATACCAGTAACTGATGTGTACCATCAGTGTCACACTTGAAATGAAGAAAAAATAGTTTGCTTCAGACCTCTTTTCATGTAGTGTTTGGGTTTTCATCTTGCTGAGGGTATTAAAGTATGTACTTACTACAGAAACATTATTGTGCAGTGAGCAATTTGTTTCGTGCAAAATTTGAGATGTCTGGGGAAATGTTAATTTTGGGTTTCCTGGTAAAAGGCATAAGATTTATGTGGGTTTTTTCCCCATTTCAGATTGTAGTCACAGTGTGGCGTGTCATCAAAGACTTGGTTAACTCTTTTTCATCTTTTCCTCCAAGATATTGGGTCTTCAGTCTTACCTTTAGGTTTAATTTTCAGTGTGGTGCAGCCCACCTGATTTTTATTATCCCCCCCCCCCCCTCATGTTTTTTAATTCCCTCTGACTTTAATGAAAATGGATAGAGGCCAAGCCTGCCCAGGTTGACTAGTGTCACTCATAAAAGTTGTTGCCTTCTGTAGGGACTCAGCTTCTTTTGGACTTTCACTTGTTCCAGTCTTCAGTTCAAGATTATTTTCTTTAATTTCTTTCTGCTGTTGGCACGATGGCATGTTCATGAACCACTCCAACCCAAGGTGCTTAAAAGAAATTGTCTTTATCTGGTGACACAGTTCCAACAGCTTTTGCTTAACAGAACATGTGCTTTTACAGAGATCCTCCTCTGGGTATTTTTGTGTGTCTGGACAGAGTCCGCTGAAAGGTACAACTGACTGCTACAGGGAGAGGAGTTTGGCTGCAAGATAAGGAAAACAGTCTAGACAGATCTGTCTCAGTGCACAGGGTAAGATTATTTTGCCTATCTAAAGTACTGTTCCAATCATTTAGTGCATGTTTATATTTTTAGAGATGACATTCTATTTCTTCAAGGATTTTTATGAGAAGCAATCAGACTCCTCTAGCCTTACAACATCCTACAAATCTAGGTTGTTTGGGATTTCAGATCCTGTGCTCAGGGCTGCTAGCCTCACTGAAGTCATTTTCTTTCAGTGGAGGAAGTATTTCTGAATTCCTGCTAACGAATTTTTATGTGCAATAGCTAAAAAATATCTATACTCTAGTATCAGGTGCTCTGACAGTTCAGGCTGCAGGGGCATTTGAAGCAAGGTGTGTGTCATAAATGTGGGGCTATGCTGGGAATGCTAAGGCTAATGTGGACCATGTTAGGATGCTATGTTATTGGAGAATCAATCAGTGCCTCTCTTGGGATAGATTTCTACATACCACAGAAGTAACCCCCAAATACCTGCAAGACTAGACTTGTGGACTGTTAGAGACAGAGAACCTGCCATCTGGTTTTACACACACCTCTTAGAACACTTACTCGCCTTTCTAAGCACAATTTTGTTGCTTACAGACTGTTTGCCAGGGATTCTTATGTTAGTACAAGGGGATACTATGTCCAGCAGCATTTTAGGAAACCTTGCTGGAAAGTGATATAGCTGGAGTCACTGTGTTGAACTCTGATCCTCTCTGAAATGAGAATACAACAGAGAAAGGTTTGGAGGAAGCAACAAAAATGGGCTGCTATGTGAGGCAGATACAGAAAGGTCAGGCTATTAGATGCTGTGAAGAAACAAACAAGGGATGATACAGTGGGTATATGCAAAATTTTCTTTAGGTTCTGCAAAAGCATGAGCTCAAGGGAGTTCCCAGTGAGGTTAAAATGACAGTACCCCTCAAATTAATTAAATGTATCTTTCCAAAGTGCACACAGATTTTCAGAACTCATTACTCAAACAAATGTTTTGGGAAGAGTAGAATAAAAATTTCTGTTGCTATCTTACATAGAAAATAACATGCAAGAGTTTATTAGACTTCATGTTCCTGGATGAAAGTCAGCCACTTCCTATTTAGTGTCAGAAATTCTCTTCCCCTAGAGGTACGCTATTAAGGATAGTCCATTACAGTTTTTTTTTAGCTTCATCTCTCAGTCCAAATACTGTCAGTGACAGTCTTTAGCTAGATGAACTGCTGTTTGGAACTGCCGGTCTACTCTGTTCTAAATTTAAACTCCTTTTCCAAATGTCTCAGACGGTTCTGCCCTAAAACTGTTCTTTTTTCCTTTGTCATACACAAGCAGAAGAAATAAAAGGAAATAATTTCGCTGCTGATCTGAAGGCACATCTATTAACTTGCTTAATTAGAGTTGTGCTTGTAGAGGAAACAGTTTTCTCATAGTTTCATTTTCTTGAACTATTATAAGCTAAATTCTGTCCACCCTGCATAACAAAGTCCAAACTGAATCAATGTTCCCTAACTTAGTACCAGTGAATTTGAACAACATTTGAGAGCAATAAGACACTCCTATATTTTTTCTATGGTACTTACTGAGTGAACAAGCTGACAGTTAATGATATTACTGACTCACCTTCCTGTCTGCCCTGATTTGGGGAGAGAGAAAGTGGATGAGACATTGTCAGAACGGACAACACCAAGTGAATGCCTCCTGATAACCCACAAATGGGGCATCAAGTGGTCATCAGTGCAGCAAGCAGAAAAACACAGTTAATTCCCTAAGTATGAGAAAATCTGCTGTCCTTTTCCACTAAATAACCTCAATCAACTGAAAACTGCTTCAGCCAGGTTTTTGAATGGTAAAATGTCAAGTGCAGTCTTTCAGGGTTACTAATTTCTAACGTGCTTTTAAGCTGTAAATGAGAAGGTTATGTTGGGCACCCTGTCAGCAATACTTGGAAGAGGAAAGCATCCTGTTTTCCTTGGTCCTCTACACCACATGATCTCTATTTGGCATCACTATGGTAGCAATGGCACACATATTTTGAGCTGTATGGCAAAGCTGGAGTCATGAAAGTTCAGGTATATGGAATAAAAAAAAGTGCTGCTCCACTAATAAGATTGTGTCTCTGGGTAGTAAAAGTATATATGATTTTATCTCTGATTTTATTAGGTAAATTAATTGCAGGGTTGTACCTATCACCCCACCGTTAAATCACAGGAGTCTTATTTATTTTTCACTCTCTTACTCAGTCCTCTTCATATGTAAATCTCCCTCTCAGAGTGAATTTATTTTCCATGTGGACCATTAAAATGAACTCTCCTGAACCATTATGCTACTTAGAGAAGTAGCATCTGTTTAAAAATACAGATATATTCTTATGGGTTTACGCAGTGAATAACTCAACTTGCATTTACCACATCACAGCTATCCTGGACTAGTAATTTCCACAGAGGATCTTTGTTACATTTGGAAAATACTGATTTTGAAATCAAAGGATGTGGTTCTTATTTACACAAATGTGCCAACCAGCCTTATAGTGGTTGCAGATGACATTACACAGACCTCTTGGTCTCAGGCACTGAGGCATGAGGCTTTCACAGCGTTGCCCTGCCAGGCTTCCCACAGCATGTGACCTTTCTTTCTGGGCACAGCAGAGCCTTGTTGTCCATTCCCCAGGTTGCTGGGGGGTTCCCACTGATGGTTTATGGGCCCTTTTGTGAAATGTTTCAGCCAGCTTCCCCTTATAGTACCAGGGGAATTTCTTTACATTCTTAATATGATCTGACCACCTTGTTAGTATCTGATAGATTTATTTTTTCCAATGTCTGGCTATGTCATGGTTTTATATGTGTATATGCATTTGTATTACTTCATCACTCGAAATGCTGAATAAAGTTGCTTTTTTTTCACAGTTAGAGAAGCTAATGCTTACCCAGTATGTATGCATTGGGTTCCCCACTAATTTCCAAGCAAGGCTCTTCTCCAAAAAGGGTTGAGCCAGGTCATTATTTGTAACAGCAATTTTAATTCTTCTGTTGGGGTGTTCACTGCCTCAGCTATGACTTATGAGTAGAGATGCCTCAAATCTGCAACTCACTCAGCAGGAGTTTTCATTCTTTAACTCTGATAACTACTTAGGTAACTAGAGATCATAGACTCACAGAATCATAGAATAGTTAGGGTTGGAAAGGACCTTAAGATCATCTAGTTCCAACCCCCTGCCATGGAGATAACTGAGTTCTGAGGAGAGCATAGGTACCATTAGTAAACAGTTTTAGGTCATTTGCCCACATGTTAATATAACATTTGTCATGGATGCTGCCTGCTTGTATCCCAGCATTTGCCACCCCAAACCCAGCTGTTTTCTCATTGACTTTAAAGGGGATTTGAAAAACCTGCCTGATTTGTAGAATAGCAGTCAGATGATTTGCAGTCTGATGAATTACAATTGAAATGGTGGCAGGTACTTAACTGGATCCTGGGAAGGGCCCACACAGGGACTGAAAGGCCTGCCTGCACTTGGTGGCCTTCTTCTTCTTCTTCTTTGGAGGATGTAAGAATACACAAGTATTGCCAGAGACCAAGAGGAAACTTTTGGTTTCATGTATTACATATTTCTTGTTATAAAAAAAAAAATGAATCTCATAGGATAAATGATTTAATCTGGCTTTCAGCTTAATATCTGTTTATATGGTGACAATTTCCATCTCCACTATATTGTCTTTCAGCCATAATATTTTCTTCGCTTTGCAGCCAACTTATTGAAGTCATTTAACGCAGAAGGTTTTGAAATATGTTATTTATGGCTCCAGTCTGTCACCCTCAGACGATATTCTGAGATGATGTAATGCAGCAGTACATAACATTTCTATATTTTTTCTATACTTTGCCCTTTAAAAAATAGAAAAGATAATATTTTTTTTATCTTGTGCTAGAATTCTGTGAGAAGATACTTAAATACTAATGGAAATTATCGTCTTGGTTCCATTTTTGAAGGTTTTAAATTTATTCTCATAGTGTGAAAGGTTCTGAACAATTCAGTCCAGCATATAAGCAAACTCCATACTTCTTTGTCTTTGTTATATCTGAATTTGGGATTTCAAAGTGCTTTAGGTACTATTTCATTGTTAGGAAGGGAAGTGACATTTTTTCAGAATTCTTCAATGAATGAGTTCACAGTTAGCATGACATATGAGACTCATTTCCTCGTTTGTTACTATTTTAAACGTATACTTATCCTCCCACTGTTCCTGAAAAAGCTCTGTTTCTTGTAGGTTCTCTGCTCCCAGAAACCTATAGAAACTAATGTGGCTCCTTAACCTGACAGACAGTGGGCAGTCCCTTTGAATAATGAATAGGAGTGGTTGATGCCTGTGGGCATTTTGGTGGGGTACCTTTGGCAATGTTGTGCATATTCAGGCACTCCAGGTTTCATTATAGTCAATGGAGAGCAATGGAGACTTCTTGGGTGTGTTTCATCTGTATTGGAGACTAAAGTGTAGAATATGTGGGTGGGTTGTACTCTAACTGTAGAAGGAAAGCCTTTTCTTTCTGCCTGGTCCTGAAGTCAGTCGCTGCCTGGTTCATGGCATAGCTCAAAACTTCTTAGAGCTGTGGTACCTACCTATGACTTTAATACAGCATCCAGAAGTGACTGGGATGCAATGGCCAGACATCCTACTTGGTGAGAATAGATGTTGCTCACTTTGCAAGGAATTGTTACAGGGCTGCATTTACTGGATTCATGGCTTCCTCCTTCACCCCAAGCTTTGCACCATAGGCATGCTCAAATGTAGAGTTGGTCTTGTGCTTAGGCTATTTGTGAATGCTTGCATGTGTTACACTGGTTGGAAGTACAGTGTTTTTCATCCCACATACTTCTGCTTTTTCTTGTCAGTGCTATTGTGTGATCTTGGAAGATTTGCATATGTAAAAATGCTTAGCCTGAGTTTAGTCATTCTTATAAAGCTGTGAACAGACACAGTATCTGAAAAATAAGAATCAATGAAATAATGGGAAATAAGAATACTGATTTTCAGTGTGCTATTTAATGCGAACTTTTCAAGTGTATCTTCTTCTAGAGAGTTAATGAAGACAAAAGTTGTTTGTGATGGCCATGTAAGTAAAAGGAAAATGTTCTCTCATGGTCATGATGTATTGATATGGTCGGTTGTGGCAAATTAAATTGCATCTGAAATTTTGCTTCCTTCATCGTGTTTGCTGGGAGACCAGCACAGAGTGCTTTCAATGTTATCCTCATTTTAACTTTAACTGAATTCCTTTGATTTCTGTTACTTGTGGTTTGTAAAATCATTCTGGTTGGGTTTTGAATGTCTGATACACTTCCAAACTGAATTAAATCCGCAGCATTTTAATAATCTTATTTGTAATTGTTCTTTTAGGAAAATAACATTTAACCTCTGTAGAAAAGTATCTTCTAAATAGACATTTTGCCTTGCAGATAAAACAGCTACTCTCCACTTGCTTTGGTGCAAATGTAGTTATATAGTCCTTCTAGCAATTTTTTGCTGTCAGAATCATAGGTAAAATAGTGTGTTTGGTTCCCAGGAATTTTGAAAATGAGACAGTGGAATTTTTCTTTCTCCTTCATAGCTTTAATGGAGAAAAATTTCTCCCAGCAGGAAAAAATAATCAAAATTTCAATGCCCCTTCTATACCTTTTCAAGCAATGTTTCTGCCCATAGTCTTCCTTATTGATTTTGTAGCCCAGACTCTCTCAGTGATAAATATACCTGATAGAGTTATTTGGCTAAAATACAGCAATTAGCAGGCAAGACAGTGTTCTTAACTTTTAGCAACTGCTTTGTTAAATGCAATTGTCCTCTAGTTAAGTCATACACATTTTTACCATAAACTCTGTTTTTTCTAATTTGTCTCTTTCTTGTTCTATCTGAATGTTTAATTAAAGCAGTTTGGTTTGGGTATAAACAGGAGATACGGGTAAGTTATGAGGAATCCAGAAGTCCAGGCTAAGCTCAGCTGTACCACGTTGATTGCATGTAGCATGGTCAAGGCTCCCTGATTATTCTCCTATCTTATCACAGAGAGAAAGGCTTGTGTTTTTTTCAGATCTTTAAAATAATTTTTCAGTGCTGGTGGTTTAGAGCAGTCAGGTTGTCAGGTTATTGGTGTTGCAGAGATTTCTTCTCCAGAAAAGAAATTAGAAGTAGAGGGAAGAGAGGTATAGAACCTGAGTGTGGACATCTGAACAAGAGCTTTATCTTCCTGTATAATTAATGGAGGAAAACATGCCCGAGTTCCTTACTCTAAGTTGTCCCTGGGAGTGACTTGCCCCTTTCCATTGACTGACAAGTGAACTAGGGAAGCTGGTTTTCTTGTATAGGCACCTAAGTCAGGTGACTGGTTAAGACAGGAATATAACACAGTAATGGGTTTGTTCTTGTGAATTTGCCCATGAGATGTACTGTCCAGTAAATACTTAATGACAGTGATGTTGATGCAGAAATATCAAGCTTTGGGCAGGAAATAGGAGCTGACATTTTGGTGCCACTAGACTCTTGGATACTGAATTCCCAGGAATTGGTATTTTACCCCTGTGAGCAAAATGCAGCAAGATATACATCCATCCCACCCAAGCCTTCCTGATCAGGTGCTATCTGCTGGCTATGTGGGTAAAAGGTGCTTCAATCCACAGTTTCACTTTACCAAACTCAAACAGAAGAAATTTAATTACCTCCATTACTGTGGAGAAACACAGAGTTGGAAGGAAGACGTTACTAAGAAATGAACATGGAAAGCAATTTGTCGTTTTCATGTCCAAATCAGTATGACAGTGGTACTCTCTTAATTGAAAGCTGTGTTTTCCTGCAAAAGAAAAAGAAAGTCTGTCTTTTCTACCCTGCAAAGTTCATTGTGGTTGCCAGAGAAAACAGTCTTTGAAGAGACTTTAATGAATATTAAAGTCAGCTTTTACTGAGAGTTTCCCTTGGATCTCTCACAAATTAAATGGTGGCCTGTGTAACTGATTGCTATTAGCTATTACTGGACATATCCTTGTATTTTCCTTCAGATCAGAGGTCAAACACATGGATTTACCAGAATTTTCAACTCAGAGGAAGAGAGCTTGGCAAGGGGGTTGAATGTACCTGAGGGCATGTCTGGGCTGTGCATCATGTCTGCCTTAGACCTGTGTAGCTGGATATGTGCACAGTGTGATGCCAAGTGGAGACATTAGCTTGAGTCTCAGAAGCAGAGCACCTGCAATTCTGCCTCCAAGGTCTCTTGTCCACCTTTTGGAAGCAATGTTGCAGGTGCAGCTACTCTATTCATGGATCTGGATCTGGTGGGACTTTTTCCAGTTCTTTTTTATATTTGGTGATCCCAGCACCAAAATCTCTGCACATTCCCACATTGTGCAGAAATATTATCCCTAGTTTTTAATGTAAAACTGTTGGGCAGGAGCTAACAGGAAGTGGCTCATCAGGTTCAAAGTATTGCCTTGTCCCTTGAAAGACGGAAACAGATTTTAATGGAGTAATCCAGCAGTTTACATATTCACTCTTGGCATAAGGGAACTGGCTCACAGATCTTCCCAGAGTGTGTAAAGAAAGAGTAAGACAGCTGGAACAGGAAAGATACACAGCAGATGGTCTGCAAACACTCCTGAACATTTACTCTTGAGTCACCTTCTAATCCTACTGCAGCCACTGGACCCTGACTGCTGTGTTAAAACAAATACACCTAAGGAAGAGGGATCAGCTACTGAGAGAGGCTTTCTTTCCCTAATTCTGCTTTTGTACCTGCAAATGCTGGTTTGGCTGTCCTAGCAAAGTGAGATCAAAGAAGAACCTTCCCTATAACCAGGGAAGATTAGTTGTTGGGAGGGGGTTACTTTTTTAGAGTAATATTTTCCCTGAAGTTGGCTTGGATGAGTCAGCCAGACCCAGAAAAGGGAGAGTATGTAGGTGTGAGAGGTTTGCACAAGATTATTGCACACTCCCAATATTCTGTGTTTCCTGTCACCTCTCTGTAATTTCAGAGAATCAAAAAATTATCCTTGAACAAGAAGCAAAGCACAGCTTTAAACGATTTACTTTTTTTTTTTTTTTTTTCCTGGTGTCTTTTCTTTCATGTTCTGAGGTGCTTTTCTGGAAATATACTTAAGTAACTGGCTACAAAAAACATTTGTGATATCATTTATACAGCAGAGGGTGGCTTGAGCACCATGTGCAGAATTGCAGTGTTCGGCTTGTCCTGCAGGGAAACAGAGAGATGGGTGTTTTCATCTTGTGTCTGGGGAAAACCCACCAAGATGTTAATCCTCGGGGGGGGGGGGGGGGCG
>JAOEHY010025284.1:0-20263 GCA_025447955.1 Psilopsiagon aurifrons | reverse complement strand
TGAGAGAAGAGGTGAGGTGGGGACTGTGTGTTTTGCTTAGATTTGATGAAATCAAATCACTGTCGGGGCTATACATCCTCATTTGCCAAAGTGGGAGGAAGTCAATAGGCTTAGCAGGATGGTATGTACTGGCCACACAGAAGGAAAAAGAAGGGGAAAAGGATAGAATAATAAAATAATTTTAATGCACATCTCCAAAACACAACTGGTGCTCCAACTCTAGGCACCTTGGTGGTGGTCTGCAGCACTTGCTCCAGTATACAAGTGTCTGTCTTGTACTGGGGAGGCTGAAGTCATGCACAGTTCTTCACGTGAGGTTTTGCAGCAGAGGCACAGGCTATGTATGCAAGAGCAAAAAACACCCTGAAGGTTACAAGGACAGTGCAAATGTTCAAAAATATCTGCAGCTACTCTGTTATTGAAGTTTCAAATTCTAGTCATTTCCATGTTAGTGTAATTGTGTTCAGTATTATAACTCCAATCCAAGAAAAATGCTCTTCTAGTAGTCTAAAAGCCTGCAGTTTAAAAATGATGGCCACTTAAGAAGTGATTTCTCTCATCTGATATTTAACTTCTTCCCTTTCCTCAGATTCCAGAGGGAGGGAAAGGAAGTTTTACTGTATCACATGGCTAATATTGTGGAGATTGAAAATAGCAAAGTAAACCAGCCAAATTTAGTGTTACCTTGCACTCAAATATGCTGCTGCTTATCTATGCTTTTACTATGAAATAAACCAGTTTAGTGTCATATGTTTATGGTTCATCCACTTTTGATCAAATGAAACCCTCTAACTCGAAGCTGGAGAAAGGTCTATTAAACATAGACACACACACCAGATGACTCAGGATATTTGTCTTTTTCGAGGATAATGTTAGAGCGTGGTGCAAAACCTTGGTTCAGAGGCTGCCCTGAGGCCTCTTGGAGTTACATTTTTTCAAATAGCAGTCAATAACCCTCACCTCCAGAACAACAAAACTCATTGCACTGACTCATCTTTCCGATAGCAGCCGCATCGTAATTCTGAAAACAGGCAAACTCAATGACCAAATCCAAACAATTTCCTCTAATGCAGTGGCAGCAAGAGGCTGAGCTTTTATCTTACCCTGTAGCTCTATAGTGACAGCCACCTGTGGCCGGGGAGGGGCACCTCAAGGGCTCAAATACAATTGTGGTAGGTGCTGCCTTATGGAATGAGTATCTCTTAACCTTAAGCAAACTCTGCTGTTATCACAGAGAACTTTTGCACTGCATTACTCAATGCATACCATTTGCATTCCAAATATCTATTACATAAATATTTGTCATCTTCACTTGTTTTGCTATGAGCTGTGTAAGCTATTTAGGGCTTAGCCTCGTGATTTGGATGCTGGGTTCATCTAGTCATGTTCAGTTCCACTTCCCTATGACTTCTCCTGTGGCTTTGGACCATTACCAAAGTTCCTCTGTACTTCAGCTCACTACTCATAAAATAGGAGCCAGGTCTCTTTCTGGCCAAAGAAAAAGCCATTAAGCCTCACAAGGATCTTGCATACCCAGGTAGGTAGGCTGTACCCAGACGATTTAGGAGGACCATTGGACTAAGGAGCTGATATATTGTGTACAGTCGGACACAGCCTACTCTGACTGACAGTGTCCCTTTCACCAGGCACACACACATACCCACTAGGCAATGAGAAAAGAGATCTTCATTTTCTCCCTATGAAGATACTTACGTGCATTTATCTGGATGTTTCTCAGAAATTTCTAGAAATAGCTACTTTCCGTGTCTCCTGTAGTCCAGTTAATACATTTCTGAATACTATAAAATGTTCACAATAGACATATTACAAGATAAAAAAAGGGGAAGATAGGTATGAGATTGCCCATGATTTTTTGCAGAGTCCAGGGTACCTAAAAGATCATCTTTAACCAAAGGAAAAGATATGTGCTGCTGGCATGTGCACCTAAGTGTGAGGCACTGCATCACAGGAAAGATTTAAGACTTTGTAATCTGGTCAAGTTAATATGCTTTGCTTTTGGCTTTGTAGGAACTGAACAATAATAACCTGTCTTACAGAAAGGATGCTGTGAAGATACACTGTTTTTTAACCACCTTCACTAATGCATATAAAAGATAAGATGGTATCTCACACCATCAGTGTAGCAGAAATCAATGAACTTACATTTCTTCCCGGTTGTATCATCTGCTTGCATCAAAACACAGGACACAATTGTTACTTTCTTCTGAGTTGACATCAGTGTGGTCATTTTCACAGCAGCGTTCCTTGAGGAGCAGAGAGATGGTTCTCAGGGTACTGAGGTCTTTGTCGTTATTCTTCTTTTCTCACAGATTTTTCTTTGAATTTGGAATTCACGAAGCAAGGGACAAAAAGCACCACCACGGAGAGAGCAAAGGCATTACTTGTTCAGTCTCAGGGTCTTTCTCAAGATATTTTAAGATCAGGATATTTTCAGTACATGGCAAAATAATTGGAGGTGACGTTTTTCCTTTTTAGAAATTTTCAGTAGGGCCCGGCTATTTCCACAGCACTTACTTTAGAACTGAGCCGGTTCCAGACAGAAGGAAATTTGAAAGAAAAGTTTGTCTCTTTTCTCAGTGTCTATTCTTTTTCTAAGCCTCAGGAAGGGTTGCTTGGAACATAACGATTTTGCAGACAGCATGAGCATTATGTCAGTGTTGGCAACAAGGTACGATATCAGCACTCTGAAATGTAGTTTTTTTAGGCTGTGTTCCCTTGTGGTGCACCTTCAGTCCCAACCCACACCTGCTGCCGCGTCTGCACTGAGGGATGGAAAGATTGATTTTGTCTGATTTTCCCACCCACTCTGAAGTTGCTGGTTCATAACCTCTGCTGAGACTCCTCCCTTCATGCCAGACTTTGTGAATGGCAAAGCTGCCTAACAGCCAGATTTTGAAGTGTTGAGCCCCTTCTTTACAGAAAATTCCTTTCAGAAAGGTAAACTGATCACCCTCTGAACTCAGGATGCATATGGTGGTGGCCTAGATGGTTTATTTAATTTTCCTTTCTTTTTTCTATCCTTATGCACACATTTGTACACACACTCAAATTCTGAGGAATAGCAGAGCCATTCAATGCGATAATCATTACCCTTCTCTGAGCTGTGAAATTGTTAGCAGCAATGACAATTAAATCCATATCACAGGCACCTGACTGGGAGCCCACTGAAAAGAAAACCCAAAAAGTGTAGTTTCAGGTGCTTTGCAAAACCCAACTATTTCTGCATCAGGCACCCACAATTCATATTTGGAGGCCATTCCAAAGCCACGGCAAAGAGGCTGTGGCTTTTTTAGAAGTGGGTGTTTGCTTTTTAGAAAATAAAATCCTACAAGAGGGTTGGATTTTAAATATTTAGTTTATTTGTTAATGAATTAAGGAGTCAGGGGCTGGGGAATGTTTATAGGATTTATCTGCATCCAGGTCTCATTCTGTTTCCCTCGAGAAATAGAGCTCCTGCTGTAATTCCCTAGAGATGTGCTGAGCCTTACTGAGCAAAATAACATTTCAGCTTGGGAGGAGCTGCCTGAGTCCATTTGTGCAGCCTAGAGAGATTCACAACTACAGCAGCCCCACTCCTTGTGCCTTGGCTTGTAGGACCCTAGGGCAGCCTGCCTCTGGCTGCCTGATGCTATCCTACTGAGAGCACTGCAGGAACCCCTTTTCTGTCAGTTTTTGGGAGCTGCCAGGCCTAGAATTGAATGAGAAGGGAATGAGACAAGAGCTTTATGATATGAGGGCTATTCAGGCTGAATTTGGTCAGTACCAGACAAGTTTGTTAAAAGTGTCACAGAATGTTTAAAGGGCAAGTGTTAGTCATGCTGGTGTGGTGAGACTAATATGAGGCTTGATTCATAGCATGAATTAACAGCGGATATTTTTCAAGGAGAAGGTAAAAGGGGCAGCTCTAACATGAAAGAGTACGCAACACCTAACTGTTCCTCTCCTGCAAAGAGTATATGAAAATGAATTAAGATGACAGTGCCCATCTTCATCTTCATGTGAAATAACATGTGACCCAGTGTTTGCAGTTATCTCTGTCGTTGACAGAGTCTTCACACACATGTTTTCTGCTTTATGGAAATCTTAAAGCATATGAAGTACTTGGGAAAGATGAATAAAAGTCTCTACAGCTCCATTTGATTTGCAGAGGAAGACTTCATGCTAAAACTGCTGGCCTGAATGAGAGATGAGAAATAAAAATGGCTTGTTTCAGAGCTCTAGTGTGAAAAATGCAGCAGCTTTATCCTGTGCTTTGACCAGTTCTAGAATGAATGGTGACATTTGACTGGCTTCTCACTGAGAAGGGAAATTTAACATAACTGTGCTGGCGTCTTAAAGGTCAACTGTCCCCCTCTGACATTCCCTTCTTGAGTAAGACAGCTGGCATCAAAGCATATGGGAGCAGTTATGGTCTGCTTGGGATCTGCCCCTAAATAGCCCTCAATATTCTGCACAGCTGCATGAGTCCATTAATACATCCCACTCAAATGCCCATCATTTTAATGTAAAGATAATTATATTAAAGATAATTTAAATATCCGGTATACTTTCATTCCTTGTAAATCTGTATCCCCTCTCATTTTTAACGTGGAAACTTCTTTGCATCAGAAATATACTAAGATTGAAGGAAGAGCTCACAGGATCATAGAAATGTTGATTGCAAAGGGCTGTAGGCTGACCTCCCACTTGAAGCAGGAATATCAATGAATGCTGGGTCACATCAGACATAGCTTTGTACAACCAAGTCTTGAACGTCTTCAAGGCTGGAGATGCCACCATGTCCCTGGGTCCTTGTTTCACTGCTGCACTACCCTCCAAAGGAAGAAGCTCCATATGCCTGAGGGAAGGAATACCATAGCAATAGAAGTTTCCTGTGTCAATGGGATTTATTCTTTGTCACATGTCTGGAGTTGTCCATTTAGGACACATTCAGCTGACTAGTATATTTTGGTGCTGTCTTTCAACAGCGCAAATTACAAACCTGGTGTGAACTTAGACATCAAATTTAAAGCCTGCAAGGATTTGTAGCAAGCAAATTAGCTTGCAATGACATCATTAAACCGTAGTGAGGACTTCTGTTTGCTTTTCATTGCATAAAGAGGTGGGAGTCCTTGAAAGGCAGCGCTGCATGACTCATGGAGTTACTTCATGCAGTGTGGAAAGCTTACGGTTGTTCCAGTTTCTGTTGCAGAGGAGAGAGAGGCATCTTACTCCCTGCCTCTTTCTCAGACCTTTCTCTGGACTACAGTTTCCCTACAGAGCAGAAAAATGGTTCCCCAAACATGTGTCCAGCCAGGACCCTGAATCTAAGCTCCCTCGGTGGCTTCTTTAGTTACCATGTATAAGCTGAGCTGACATCATCTATAAGCATTGCTATGTGCATGATCTTGTCATCTTCAGCCATGAGGTGATGTGACCTAGTTGTAGCTAATGCTACATGGGAAGCATTACTTTCCATGGGGGTGGGCTAGGAGCACGCTGTCAGAAACACAGAAGTGTGTTTCATTTGTTGTCTGAGGTCACGATGAGATGTTGCTTGCACTCTAAAGCAGCTGAAATGCAAGAGGGCCGCGTGTCAGTGTTAAGTGAAAGGATCTCTTTGTGCAGATAATCTTGCAAAGTGCTGTGAATTTTGTCATGACGTATGACACCTACCTAATGCAGACCACTCACTCAGTATAGTCCTTGGACATTTAAGTTGTGAAGTTCCATAAATACTTCACCTGGTCTAGGGAGAAAAATCCAACTAACCAACCAAAGTGCACAAAGCATTCTAATATCACTTCAAGAGATATAAGCCTCCTCAGTTTGAGGAGCAAAAATCTCAGGAAGCTTTACTTGTTGCTTTTTTGCATCTACGTAGTTGCTTCTGCTTCTCCATTAGGGAAGAAAGTGCTAAACTGCTTCCTCTGCCTGGGGCTGCCTGTGTGTATCTGCTGCACCTCTTTATGTGGGAAATGGTGCAAAATTCCTCTCTTCTGAGATGTCAGGCTTGGGGTTTTGCACACAAAAAATCTGCAAGTTTTACTGTTTGTAAAAAGCAGTGAGGCCTCTGATTATTTATCCATTGCAGAGTTCAAACCTTTCAATTTCCCCCATAGCTTGTGCATTAACACTCTGTTGATGGGTTGTGCCTGCTCCTGGAGCTGTGTGTGCAATTCCTGTTGACTTTAATAAAAACTGTAAGGGGTATCTGAGGCAGAAGTAATTTCGTATTATTGTTTTCTCTTCTGCCCCGTATTGCTGTGTTCTGCAGCATCTGTTTAATAAGCTTCTTTTTCCCACTGGAGATTCTCCTCAATCCACAGTGGATTGACGACTGCAAGCTAACTTTTTTCATTCAGAATGTTTTAGTTGAATATTTGGGTCACAAAGAGTGAGGTTGCAGCCACAACTCTGCTTTATAGATGACCACCTGTCTCAGGTGAATTCTTCACAGGACCCAGCTTGTGGTGATCCCCTGGAAAGTTTTGTGTGGTCCTTTTTGTTTTTGGTTTTTTTTTTTACTTTTTAATGGCAGAAGGCACAGTTAAATTCCATTTAAAGCTGAACCTTAGACACCTCCTGAGCAAAAGCTACTGATGAGACCAAATTCCTCTGTGGTCCACACCTTGATTGTCAATGTGGGATACAAACCCATCAATTTGCTCCCCTCCGGGGAATGAGCTGTGGTCACACCACTATGGGAGCTGCTGTGACGTAGAGGTGCTCGAAGACAGAAATGACAGCCCCTGTACAGTGATCTCTGTGCTAGGCAGGGAGCAATGGGGGTATTGAGATGACAGGGGGCCCATGGTAGGTAGATAAGCTTGCTGGAGGTTAGGGTCTTGCTAAACCGTGTGGCCCCTTTGGGCTGGGATTGTGGCTGAGGTGTGCAAGGAGCAATTATTCCACTGTTGGGTGGACAGCTGGAAAATACTTCAGTAAAGACTGAACCTGGAACTTCTTGGTTGTTTTCTTATTATTATTTCTTCAGTTTTTGAACACAGTAGTGCAGAAGTCCATCTTCAGTCATGTGTCAACCTCAGCATCATGGTTTAAGGGTGCTTGTTTCTGTGTTCAGGCTCATTTCTGTTTTTCACTCCTACCTTTCCTCCTGAAAACCTGCTGTCCTTGGGAACCCTGATGAGTTTTGCTGGAATATGTGTGTAAAATCATAGGAATATAATCACTTCTTGGGACTGACCTCTGCTAGCTCAGCTGTCACTTCCCTCAGTTGGCAGCTCTTTCTGGGTCATTGTCAGAGAACCAAGCATTTCCTTCCCTTTTGCTTCTCCCATGCAGACCCACTGAAAGCAGAAGATGACTGCAGGGTATCAGAAACCTTCTCAAAGCCAAGTGTTTGCTACCCTGGGCATGAAACAGGATGATTTTCCAGTGAAGGCTCCAGTAATGCTCACAAAGGACAGAAGTTCAGTTATAAGGATGCTTTCCTTTTTGTATATAAGAAATCAATTGCTTTTAAAATTAAATGTATTTTGTATTGAAATGTCGTTTCTAAGGGTGAGTGGCTGACAGAGCCTTTTCATCCTATGTGACTAATCCAAACTCTGCCCACATCTGTTGTGACTGAACATTCTAACCAGCCGCTCAGTGACTTATGTTAAAAGAGTGTAGGTGATTCAGCTGAAATGCTAGTGACCTGGTGGTGAAAGGTAATGTCAAGGTTGGCCTCCATGAGGTGAATTGCAGTAGAGGTGGATGTATCATCTTCTGGAGTGAGATCTCCAATCAAGGGCTGCAGTTAGCCTGCCAGAGCAAGCTAAGGGAACTACTTCTGCCAGTATTATTACCAGATCTCCTGCGTAGTCCAGGAGATGGTGGTAATCCAGTGCCTTGTGTAGGCATTGCATTCAGGCAAAATGATGAGAAAAAAAAGCCACTCTGCCTTACACTGGGCAGTGCAAAGCCAGGGATTGCACGGGGGTGAGCCTGTGTCCTCCTACAGCCCCCTTTGAGCTTGAGAAGGCTGCTTATGCAGTTTGCTTGCGCTGTTCCATCAGAGGTGTGGAGCCGTGGGAAACACATGCTTTTCTCGTCTTCTGTACCAAGTGCATGACAGATAACTCAGAGTACAGAAGGATTCATTTTGCTGTGTGAGTCAGGAGTTACCTTTCTTTAGAAAAATAATCAAGTTAAAAATGACAGGTTTTGATTTAACCTGTGGGGCAGCTGAGACCTTTGTGAATGCTCCATAATTTGCTCTATTTTGTCATAGATGCTTCTTCAGGGGCTTCACAGAGGCTTTGTCCACTCAAGTAGTTTCCAGAGCTTTATCTACACTTAACTCATCACGTTAACTCTCACAATTCTTTGATGCAGAGAAGTATTACTCAGTAATTCTCCTGGACCTAGGGTAGATTAGCCTGCATAATTTATCTTCTATGTACATACCAAAGGTGTGATCATGCAGCTGAGCGTGTATGACTCTGTATGTGGGTAAGGAGAGAAGGCAATTGGGGTCTCCGTTTTATTTGCAGCTTCTAAGGAATTCAGGCACATCTACTTTGCAAAGAAAGGCAGTCTCCTGCATCAGGAACATCTGGAGTTGCTGGGATTGCAAGTGGAGACTCTGTTGCAGCAGTTTTCTGCTGGTTTAAGTACTTTCACACATATGCTTGTGTAGAGCTGTACCAGGAAGAGCCAAAGGAGTCAATGGCTCCTGTTCTAAACTCTCTGACCTCTCTCTATGCCCAGTATTTTCCTCCAGGGTTCACATAATATGAGGTGATTTTGCCTCACAGTTTAAACTCATAATGGAGGAAGCTTCTCATGAACGATATGGGCAATCACTACTTACTGAAGAAGCAGAACAACTTTTTACCACCGTTTAATCTCACAGAGATGGAAAGAGTCAAAGACAACCCATCAGGCTTTCCTGCTACTTGCAGTGTAGACAAAAAAAAAATAATGCTAGCAGGGTCCTGCTACAGAGGGAATAAGGGGAAGGTGTGTTGCAGTTCTTGTGGTATATTGGTGGTGAGGAGGAGGAGGAGGATAGGAAGTACTGCTGTGCTGTCACCACCACATCCTGACACCCCAAAAAAACAGAGCATAGGAGTCCCTGAGCTGGGAAACCCATAATTACTGCATGTGCTGCTCAAGATCAATGTCTATGGGCAGCACTGAACTGTGCCTCAGCCTAAAAAATTATCACTGCCCACTTTCAACTCCGTAGATGACTGTGAGCACTTTGGAGGTTAATGGTATCATTCTATTAAGATTACCTGGCCTTCAAATCTAGGCCAGTCCCAGCTACATACCTGTGTTAGGGTGCTTATGACAAGGGTGAATGGGGATCCCTTGCTCACCCAAAGGAGGTTCCCAGTGTGTTTATTCATAATATTTTAGTATGAAATAATGACTGTAGGACTTTGCCTAAGATTTGGTGTTGCTGAGAAACTTGCTTATTTAATTGCTGTCAGGCCAACTCTTGGTACGAAAGGGCAGTGGGCTGAAACATGCCTCTGCTGTCATCCCAACTGTTTAGCTCTTCTACTGTTATTTTTAAAACTTATTTTGTAACCAAAGCCAGGCCATTGATTTTCTTAAATCATTTTCCTGTCTAAGCAAGGGGCTCTGTTATCTCTGAGCCAGGGAAGCATTCAGCTGGCATTCATTCTGAACAATGCAATGATTCATAGATGATACAAAAACGAAAAAAAGCTCACAGCAAATAAAGTTAAATTCACAAGAGTCAGGCTGAGCTAGCTGCTTCAGATCACTAAGATGTTCGTGTGTTGCTCTGTGTTACTGAATTGATGGATCTTGTCTTTAAACCTTCCATACACTCCTAATTTTGTTATTCTTCCAAACCAGAAGTACAGGTGCCTTTTTTGTAATGGTTTCTGTTAGAGTTGCTGGGGAGGAGGTGTTCGAAACACAGAAGTGACTGTACGGCTTAATAGTGTGTTTAAGATCTTGTTTTTTTAACAGAAAATGGAAACTATATATCTGCAGACCCTAAAGGCTTTAAGTTCACCTTAAAGCAAATGTCTTAATTTTGTAATTTAGGCTTCTTCCTGACATGGTTATCTTAAGAATTGCTATTTAGTAATAACGTTGCACGAATAGCATAATGGGGTTTCTTTATGACCATGAACATCTAGGACCAGATGTGTTCCCTGCACTACTTGATTGTAATTGACTTCACATTAGGAGCAGAACTCATGAATTTGCCCCAGGCACTTGTAATTTAACTTGGGTGTCACTGCTGCGACACTTAAAGGATGTGGCAGGAGTATAACATTGATTTACATGAGACACTCTAGGGGAAGGAAGTAGAGGAGGTGAAGGGGGACCTACATAGTGCCCAGTGGGGAAAGGCAGTATCTTTATGTTATCTTGCACTCCATGGGCAGCACAGTCATCTCCTTAGGTCATCTCTGACAGTGTGCTGGCAGGACATGCCTACTGTGGCAGAAATTAATTCCCATGTTGCTTCAGATGAACCAACTACAGCTCCCCTCTGTCTTAAAGGTCTCCAGGGTGCTGAAAGCTGGCTATAATTCTCAGAGAAGCACGTGGTAACCTTGAATCTTTGAATGCCCACTTCTTTTCTGTTTATCCCTTGGCAGAGGCCATATCCTGAGATCTGTATCCACTTAGGACACCCACGGGCTAGGTGTCAAAACCCTGCCTGCCTCTGCACCACCTCTACAGCTGAATCATTAACAGGACATGCAGACAGGAGTTTGTAATAGGTCACAGTAGCAACCAGAGATTTCTTCTAACACACTTGCTATTTCATTTAAGGATAGGTAAAACAGATTTCAGCTTCCAGGGGAGCAGATATAGAGTGATACCCAGACTTTTCTTCCCATTTTCCTGGAGCAGCTTCAGCCACAGGTAGTCTCGGAGTGATTCTCAGGAGTCCACCTACAGTGAGGAGACACCTGGATCAGTAAAGCAAGAAATCTGTGATCCAGATTGTCCCCTTTCTTGTGATCACGGGTCAAATGAGTCTGCTCACCAGACAGAGCCTTGTATTCCAGTGCTCCTTTGCCCTGCATGTCATGACAGGGATGAGCATCTTTGAGTCACCCAGCCCTCCACATGCGGTTCATCACGACATGCCTTCCTTTGTACATAGTTCAACAAATTTCACAGCTTCTCTAGAGAGATGAGCATATGCAGCATTTATCAAGGTTAATGGTCTTACAGTGTTCAGCATTGCTAAGATGGTTGTTTAATGCAGATTTAGAAGAACTTGTTTTAAATCTGGAATATGATTTCATGCTGCATCTATACATTGTTGTTGTACTGTTGGATGATAATAATTTAGTTCACTATAGCTTTTCACATCAGGAGAATTTCAATAATGGAACTGAAAAGCATGGACAGAACTTGCCCAGGTTTGTATGAGCCCAGGGGAGAATGAGTCCCTCTGTTAGCTTGAAGAGCTGAACTGGGATGGAGTCCCAGCAGCAAAGCCCTGGAGAGTTGGATTTGCTCTTCCAGCTGCCACCAGGCATATGCGAGATGAGGTAATAGTGATGGTTTTATGGGAGTCCCACCTTGCCTTGCAATAGTCATACATCCACATATATATATATATATATATATATATATATATATCTGTTCCAAATTTCAGCAGCAAATGAGCCTGGGTTTCCAAAGCCTATCTGGTAAAAGCAAAATGGGCAGCAGGATTGTGACACTTTGCTGTTCCTGCAGTCTTCTGTCCTGGACAGCTCTTTGTCTTGACTGCCAAAAGCTTGCTCTGATTGTGGATCGCCTCTGACCAGTGCAATAGGTGTATTTATTAGCATAGATTTACTCTTGATATTGTTGCACCCATGACAGAAAAGTCCTCATGACTGTTCAAGCTGAGGGTTGACTTACTAAGTAGCAGAAGAGGACCTGTGGTCCTAGTGGACCCTAAGTTTGAACATGTCAGCAGCGTGCCCTTGTGGATGCGGATGCATACATAGTAAAAGAGGAGCACAGCTAGCAGACCAAGGGAAGAGACTAGTCCTCTCCACCTGGCACTGGTGAGATTGCAGGTCAATTACTGTGTCCAGTTGAGGGATCCCAGTTCAAGAAAGGTATTTAAAAGCTGGCTCAAGTCCAGCTGAGGGCCACTAAGATAGCCAGGGGGATAGGATTAATTAGACTCAAGAAGATAAAACTAAGGGCTATTTTCCTAACCTGAAAGGGAATTACACAGAAGATGGAGCCAGACAGCTCTCTGGTACACCGACAAAGATGAAAACCAAGTTGCATCAAAGGAAATTCTGATTAGACACAAGGAAAAAAATTCCAGTGAGTGTGATGAAACGCTGAAGCAGGTTGCTCAAAAGCCCACAAAATCTTTGTCTTTGTAGATATTCAAAACTTGACTAGATGGGGTCCTGAACCAGCTGACTGAACTTTGAAGATAGCCCTGGGGGTGAGGATAAAAGAGGTCAGCCTGGGTGACTTCCAGAGGCCACTTCAGCCTCCATTCTTGCCTGTGTCTATGAGTCTTTTCTTTTTCCGACGTCCTGGATACACTTGTGTGCGCTGTATTATGGACCAGTGTACATTTAGGCAAGCTGAGTGCAAACATCTTGGAAAGCAGCATTCCCACAGTGCAAGAGAGAAAAAGCCTCATTCATTTCTACAAGAAGCTCCCCAGTGTACGGAGGAAGGGGGAGCTTACATCATCCTCTCCCTTATCCTCTTCACTGTAGCTCTCTAGCACAGTCTAACACTTATATGTGGAGTTTCAAGGCAATGGGCAAACTTACACTTATTTATTCTAGAAAGGTCACTTCAGACGTGTCTGGATTCTGGGAGGTCCAGCCATGACTCAATTTTCCAGCTTAGCTGATTTAGGTAGCAGGGAGCCAACCGCATTGCTCATGTTCACACATCCAGCATGAGTCAGTAGCTTGGCTTAAAGTTGTAACTGCAAACTCCTGACTGCCAGAGCTTTAGTCTGTCACCTGGTGCCTCCTTTTTGGTTTGATTTGACCCTGGTCCTAACTTGGTGCTCTGAGAAACCAGATGTAGCAATGTGACCTCTAACACCTTAAACCTGCACGATCCCAGCAGCTGAAGAAGCTACCAACCTGCAGCAGATTTCTCAGGCACATAGGTGTCTGTCCAGAGCGTCTGCCTGGGCAGCAGGTCTGTTCAGAGCGCACTGCAAGCCCATTCATTCTCCGTCATGTCCTCAGCACTGGGCTAGTTTGCAGGGAGCAAATATGAGCCAGCATTCCTCACTGCTGGGATGCAGCAGGCGTCCCCAGCACAGGAAAGGGTGATCACTGCATCATCTGGGAGCAGGTCCAAGCAGGTCTGGCAAGCTTGGTCCAAGCAGAAAGTGCTGGCTTGAAGAGATCAGTCACATCGTGACTGATCAGTCACATCCCAGATGTGACTCCACTGAAATTTCCTGATAAAGACTTTATTCATACAGTCCTTCCACTGTGCTTTGTAACAGAGCAAGTACACCCTGAGCACTGCCCTTCAAGACATGCTGCTAGCCTGCACAGCCTCGCAGAATGACTTAGGCATGTTGTTTTGAGCCATTATCTGAGGACATTTGATTTATCTAGTCAGTTACAATTTCAGGTTGAATTAATGTTCATACCTGTGAGAAACAACCTGAAACCATGTTTTCATCAAGACAAGCTACACTTCTCCTGAAGTAGAAGATCGCTGTGGTTTCATTTGTCCAATCTTGGAGCTTTTGAAAACAGATGTTATATATATAACTTTTGTTAAAATTAACATTAGGTGGCCAAACTTTCCTATGTCCATTTCTGTTTCTGTTTGAGCACTTGGGAAGGAGGACTTGTGCTGCAGTGCTAACTAGGGAGAAGTTCAGTGTTATGTTTCTGGGGAAGCATAACTGCTGCTAACCCACGCTGGCCTGAATGAGGTTGAGCAGTTATTTGACTGGAATCAGCCCTGTGTTTAGCTGGTATTGCTCCATCTACCATGGGCAAATGGAATGATAACTGGTTTCGAAAAGCCTTGCTTTGAGTTTTGTTTTACAATCCAAAACCACAACAATGGTCATACGCAGTTTCTGTTTCTTCTAGATTAGCAAAGTTCTGGAAAATAATTTTGGATGAAAATAAATTGGCCGATTGACACAATGAACACGAAACCAGCAGCTATATTCTTCCTTTATTATTTTTCTTTCAAAATAGACTGTCAGAGGAGATGACCAAGGCTTTCAAATCTTTCATTTACTAAGTTTAGTTGACTTTTAACCAGATCACATACTGCAACTCTCTGTTAAATCCAGCTCTTTCTGCACAGGCTGTCTCTCCTTCTTTTATGAATGGCCGGTCCCCCTGATGATCAAACAACAAATGTATTTTTTTCATAGACTGTGCAATTTCTGTTCAGCAATGGAAAGAATAGAATAAAATGGAGCTATGACTCAGTGCTTGGAAGGCTGCAGAGAAGAGAGTTGTGTGAGACATGATGAATATATTGGGTATTTCTGCGCAGAAATTCAGGTTTTTAATACACACTTAGCCAATACAATTAATTAAAAGATATACTGTTTAAGTACTTGACTAATCTAACTGGGATAAGGGAATAAAGCAGTTTATATTTCTCTAGCAGTACGCAAGTCAAAACAGCAGTATCTACCACTACTGATAAATGCCTTGGCAGAATTTCTGTGATAACCTTGATTCCTAAGGCTTTCTAAGTCAGCTCTTTTCTGTAGCACATGGTCAGCTGATCCCTCTGATACTTCTAATCCAAAATCCAACTTTAATTCATTCCCCTCTCATCTCTAAGAACTATCGGTAACATTTTTCCTCAGGTATATATACATAATTCCCATCGATTTTCATGGCAGCTGGTGATTATGGAACTTAGACCAATTTGGTCCTATTTAAAAAATAAATAAATAAATGACTCTTTACTCTGAAAAGACTGTGTGTAGAGGAGGCTTCCCAAAAACCTGCTTTGTTCATGGAATTTCATTCTCAAAGTTGAAAACTTTCTTTTCTGAATTAAGGAGACAGCTACTGGCAGAAGCCCTTAACTTACTGGCTGACTTCATTACTACAGAAATGAGCACTTGACTCTGAAATTTTTCCCAGCCTGCATAAAACCAAAATGTCCCCAAGGAAGCATCTGTCAGTCATTTTCCCTTCCGTAGAGCCATAACTAGAGTTGGTGCCTTTGTAGCACTAGATGAGAGCTAAGCCAGTGACAGACACCCAGGGCAACCATAAGAAGAGGATGACGAGCAGTTCAAACCAAGAAAAAAGCCAAGCTTCTGACTAACCCAGAATGAATCAAGTTAAAGCAGAAATAACTGTGTGAGCCTGTGAGGAGACAGATTAAATATCAGTAAAGACTCACCTAAAAAAAAAAAAGAGAATGGTAACTTCACGTGTTGTCTTAAAGTCATCCACCCATGAAAAGCTACTTGCTGCATGCGTAGCTAGAGCTCTGAGTGATGTCCTTCTCTGTCATTCCCTGAGACACTGGGAGCTTGAGCTTGGAAACTTTGCTTGGCTCATTCAAATGCCTTACATGTGCCTGTTCAAAAGTCCTTGTGTACCTAGCCAGTGGTTTGTGGCGTGAAGCTGAGCCCATTGTGAACTGCAGGCTAAGCTTTGTGCAGCCACAGAAGCAGACAGACAGTGAAGGGCAGAGGAAGAGGACAATCAGTAAAGGGCATGGAGGAGAGATTATTTCAAACAGCTCACTGATTAGCTCACTTGTGCTGATGACCAACAGATCTCATATCACACCCACTTTGGTAGGGCTGTCTGCTTCCTGGCTTGAGAAGTTACCCTCAGTGCATTCCAGGAGTCTCCTGGATTGCTTACATCTCACCATGCTACTTTTCCATCAAATGTTGATGTGATTGAAGTGCCCCAGCACGATGAGAGCCAGAGAGTGCAATGTTCCTGTAGTTGGAGTAAGAAGTCTTTGTCAGTATGGTTCTTTTGATAGAGCAGCCTGTAGTAGATACCCACAAGAAGGTTCCCTTTGTTGCCTTGGTCTCTAATTCTTACCCATAAGCTTTCAGCTTGCTTGTGTCTATTCTTCAGAGACAGATCTACACAGTCTATGCATTTCTTGATGTAGAGGGCAATTTTTCCAGCCCCCTTCTCTGCCTGTCCCTTCTGAACTGCCTGTAGGTATCAATAGCCAATACTCCAGTCATACGATTCGTCTCACTGAGTTTCAGTAACGGCAGCTAGGTCCTAGCTTTCTCGCATCACGGTGGCTTCCAGCTCCTTCTATTTGTTGCCCATGATGCATGCATTGATGTAGAGGCACTTCAGCTGGGCTGTTGGCCATGTCACCTTTTAGAGGAACACCCTTAATTCCTTTGAGGTATTTCACTGATGTTTCCCTGTCAGCTTCTGTTACCTCAGGAGCCTCTGGCTCATTTTCATAAGGCTTCAAGTATGCCTCAGTGTAGCTAGCATGTCTCAGAGCTGAGATCTCTCATTAGCACCCTGTCCCTCTAACTTTGGCATGTCATCGCGCAGCTTGTCATGGGCAAGCCTAATATTATCCCTGTTCCCCTTCAAGTCCGGTTTAAGTTTATGCCAACGAGCCCCACTAGCTAGTGAGCAAAGGCTCTCTTCCCCCTTTGAGAAAGGTATATCCCATCTGATGCCTGCAGGCCTGGTGCTGCGTGGGCCTACTCATTATCAAAAAAACCCAAATGGTGGCAGTGTCACCATCCACAGAGCCATCCGATAGATTGGATCTGTTTCTTCCACTGTTACTGCCTGCAACTGGAAGATTTGAGTTGAAAATAATCTGTGTTCCAAATTCCCTTAATAACCATCCTAAGGCCCAGAAGTCTCCTTTGATCACCACTGGACTATAAGTTGCAGATTCATCACCACCCACATTAAAGAGCAGTCATGGGTAATAGCCCAAGAGCTGTTCCGAGCTAGGAAGTTTCTTACTGATGTCCTTAACCCAGGCCCTAGGGAGGCAGCAAATGAGTGTGTCTAGATATGTTTGCTGGGGTGGGATGTCTAATTTAACTCACTTGTGGAGTAGAAAATAGTTTGAAAATATTTTTCATTGTTTATACTGAGGTTTAGGGCTTGGAAAAGGTTTGGTATTGAGTTTGCCAACCAGTGAATCTATTTGAAGGAAGCAGCCTTTATTAATCTTCCATCTATGAGAACACTTCTGCAATCTTCTGGCACTGGGCTGGCATTGCTGTTGAGGTAGTATCTGCAAGCACTTTGAATAATATTAAACCACTTATTGGTCATATGCACTCTTTATATTCATAGTGACTTCAATGAGATGTTCTGCATGCTGTATTTGTATTTGTCATGCGTCCCTTTTATTGGGAACTAGGACTGTGACATGATGGAGGAAGGCATTCTATCATTTAACTCTGATATTGAGAACAGCCTGCTACACACCTC
Organism: Psilopsiagon aurifrons; assembly: GCA_025447955.1. NCBI lineage: Eukaryota > Metazoa > Chordata > Aves > Psittaciformes > Psittacidae > Psilopsiagon > Psilopsiagon aurifrons. Next base: position 2,870 of record JAOEHY010025284.1, on the reverse strand, counting down.
CGTCCAGGAAACTACTTAGAAGAAAAGAGTTATGGTTTATAGGAGCTGGATGATTTATAGTTGTAGCTGTTTACTTTTTCTTTGCATAAGCCCTTGTGAAGTGCACTATAAAAAGGCACAGGGAAAGTCAGTTTTTAGAGGAGAGTATTTGGAACAGGACTGCCTGTTTGGAAGGAGCAGTTACTAGCATCTGTATAGCTGTTGCCAAAGTTTTCTAGGATGTTATGAATTGACAGTCATTCCCATCTGGGATAGAGGAATAGGAAGGGTGGGTGAGACTGAAATAGAACTGCTGCTCTTGACTACGAAGTCCCACCAAAACATGTGCTTAAGGAAGTGGCCAAGGCTGCACAGACCTCAGAGGGGCAGGAGTCCTTCCTCCTCTGCAGTTTTTTACAATTTCAGGCTGGCTCATATAAATGTTGGCAATATTTCAGGCTTTCACAGTGCTGCCAGTGGCATCTTTTGTTTTTTCATTACAAGCATGAGCATTATTGGTAAATGCATAGTGACTGGAGAACTTTTCAATATAGGAAGAGGTTTATCTGCCTTCTTACTGAATGATGCATACTTATCTTTTAATTTCACTGTGGTGCATTACAAGCTATGTTTTAATGGTACTGATGCACTGATCAATCCAGATTTGTCTCTATGGCAAGCTTTGTCTCCCTTGCTACTTGTCTTTCTCATTAGTTACCTGTTAGTCAGCACTTGGCTTAGTCACAATTCTTGCCAGCAGTGTTTTTAGATAACTCCAAAGCACGGACAAAGATTCTGCAAAAAAGCCCCCACTCCTTTGCACAGAAATCTTTTTCTGTGCTCTATCTCCAAGACCATTTCTTTTCCATCTTTCTGGGGGAAGATCTTAAGAAGCTTTAAAATAGGATAAAACCATAGTTATTAATCCTGGTCCTAAACTAATTTTCCAGGATCTGATTCTGAAAATGCCAAAAGGAAATAGAGAAGCTTCAGATCTTAGGTTAGGATTTTGCTCTAGCAACCTAGACAAATCTGTATGTTTGGAAAAAGGAAAAAGCCAAAAGCCCTGCTTTTCTTCCTTGTGAAAGAGTTTGATCTCTGAGCTAATGTACAAGAAGGCCAATCCCAGTCCAGTCCTCAGGAGGCTCTCACAAAACATTTTTAACTCTTTGAGAAGATTTAAAAAAATAATAATTAAAAAAAAATCGAAGCGAGAAACATAGACATGAAAATTAAAAGAAAATTATTTCCTAGGCTAGCATCTTCTGAGATAATACAGGGGACGATACTGTTGATCTTAACTCTACAATTTGGTAATTCCATGTGTTAATCTTGTTAACATGCTATTTTTCTCTCAACTTCAGTTAATTAAAAAAGACAGATCTGACCTGACAATGGTCTCCATGGTGCTTGTAATCGCACTTTCCTAAACCCTGACATGCTGCTGTTTGTTATCACATTTTCTTGGGTTTCCCATTGTTTTTCAAGCCATTTTTCAGAATTGAATAAGAGCTGATAGGAGATAGCATGCCAAACAATTTTTTGTGAGTTTTTGCTTTGAAAGTAACAGTGGAGGGAAAGCAACTGCTCAGTAAGATTGCTGGGCAAGGGCTTCAGATAAGCATTTAACTGACAAAACACAGGCCGACAGAGAACTAAGCTGCTTGCAAGTGTACAGACTGAGCTAGAGCTGTCATATCTTTCAAAAAGCAAGCAAAATCCTTCCAGTGATCTTCTGTTCCTTTAATTGAGCATAGTAAGAAGTGACTTTCCAGTTTGGGTCCTGATGTTTTTGCCTGCGTCACTGTTTATAAAACAAATCAAGCAGAAAGTAAGGGAAAAGACCTCTCTGTTAACCCTCACAGCCTTGCAGTTTTTCCTTGACTGATTACAAAGTTCTTTCCAAACACTAATTAATCATGTTAAAGGGACATATATACTGATATTCTGTCAATTTTCAATGCCAGATATCTTTGCTGACAGCAGGCAAGAAGAAGTTAGCAAATGGAAGATATTATATACAGAAATAATTCAGCTGGTAAAATGATGAACAAGGAAAACTGAGACCCACTAAGTGGAGATAAAAAGAAAGACAGACATGAGCGATTTTGCATGGTGTCCAAATGATTTCTGGTAGCATTATGGCTGAAATACTTTGATTATACAATAAATAGACCCCCACCTGAAACAAAATTAGACTCCTATGAACTAGTCAGAAGAGAGAAGAACCGATTATAAGTCACGTAGAAATTACCAGTGCAAAATGTCTTGAACTACACAATGAAAAGCAACATACAGGGTAGCTTTTAATGGGGTAGCTTTAATGCTTGATCAGTATCTGAGATGTCCTGCAAATCCACAGAACTATAAAGCCATAGGAAAATTTAGGTTGGAAAGGGCTTCTGGAGGTATTTAGTCCAATCCCCCACTCAGAGCCCATCCAGTTACAGCATATTGTTCAGGGCCTTGTCTGGCAGAGTTTTTAATATCTCCAAAAATGGAGATGCCAGTACCTCTCTAATGCTTGCTCCAATATTTCACCATCCTCACAGTGAAAAAAATGTTTCTGAAATCATGATAGGAATTTCTGGTTTTAGAATCATGGAATAGAATCACAGAATAGTTAGAGTTAGAAAGGACCTTAAGATCACCTAATTCCAACCCCCCTGCCATAGGCAGGGGCACCTCCCACTAAACCATATCACCCAAGGCTATGTCCATCCCGGACTTGGACACTGCCAGGGATGGAGCATTCACAACTTCCCTGGGCAACCCACTCCAGTGCCTCACCACCCTTACAGTAAACAAATTCTCCCTTATATCCAATCTAAACTTCCCCTGTTTAAGTCTGAACCCGTTACCCCTTGTCCTATCACTACAGTCCCTAATGA
>JAOEHY010025279.1:0-15080 GCA_025447955.1 Psilopsiagon aurifrons | reverse complement strand
GGGGGTGGGCGGGGGGAGTTTAGTTTATTTATTTTTTTTTTTTAGTTATTTTGTTTAGTTATTAGCTAGGTTGAACGTATTCCACATCGAGGAGAAAATGCAAGATGCAATCTAGCTCTTAAAAGTTGGCTGTGTACTTTTAGAAGGCATTTGAAGACCAAATTCCAGAGGTAATTATGTATTCTAATCAAATGGAGTTTTGCATTTGATCTTTCATTTTTAAAAGAAATGGAATGTGTTCCCATTCATTTGTAATGGAAATATAATGTTGAATCATTAGGTGATATAAATCTTCAAAGTCAACATTCTTTTTTTGTCAGTTATGTCCTTTCCTTTAATGGAAATTTAAATCAGTAGAAAACAATAGAACAGATCTTTATTTAGTTGCAATGTCAGAATACCATCCTCTTCTACCTAAATCTTGTGCAGCCGTATCTGCAGAGCAGACTGAAAATACTATCGTTCTGAAACACTGAATGTTTTGGCGTTGGGTTGTTTGCTGTCATCTGTTTTTTGAAGAGTGAACCAAGGCCCAGGAAAATAGACAATGAGGCCTGTTGAGTTTCTGCACAGATATGTGACAGGCTTTCGGTTTCCTAAGCCAACAGTGCCTCATATTCACACACTGTGTGCTTCATTCATGATTAATGTACTTCAGTATTCTGAAAATATAGCAATAACTATGTGGGTTTTTTTCTGTTTAACCACTTAGTTTTGCCTCATAGTTTTATTAAACTATTTATTTCAGTTTATAGTCATTGATTAGAAAGGCACATTCAATTCTCACAATTGAAGTATCATTGCTCAATTGAAGTAACATGCTCAGTTTCTAAGTCAGCCTAAATCTCTCTCTCCCTGCATTTAGTTGTAACCAGAACTATCAGTTTCACCCTTTCAAATTAAATCACAGAACTTGTTTAAATCAGTTTCAGTTTTGACTAATAAGTCAGAACGTGAGTCTCTCCATGAAAAGATTTAAGGTTGCTATAAATTTCCAGCAGCAAAAGTAATCCTGTGGAAAAAAAAACCAAAACAACCTTATTTCCATGAGCAGATGGCTTTTGATACATCAAGGTTTTGCCATTTGTTTTAGTGCTTAAAATAAACATTATTTATAAGACCACTTACATTTTGATGTTACTTAATGAGGAATATGCATCATTGATTTGACTAGCTTAAGAGGTCATTTAGAACTTGCCCGTTAACAAGCTGTAATCTGCTGAGCACACAATGACTTTGGTTAAAATGATCTGTTCAGTGCTGATCAATGACAATAATTGTTTTGTACCAATCACTGTTGAAACTTGCTAATTACTTTGAAGGGCATAAACCTTTCTATTTTTTTCCCCAAGAATTTTTAAACATTCACCTTGGAATTAAAAAGAAATATAGCATGTTCTGCTTCCTTATAAAAGCAAACATTTACAACTTATACACGGAAAATATGAACATCATCAGAAGCTTTGTGTAAAACATTCAAAAAGATTAGTCGTGAAAACTGATATACAGTATTAGGGAAACAGAAACCTAGCATAAAATAATTTGAGATAAAATGCAGTTTTTCTTATTTATGCTTCATTCTGTTGGAATCAGTGAGGGTGTTCTGAACAGCAAGTGGTGTAAGTAAAGGTAGAATGTAGTATTTAACTGGTACACTGAGCCCACTGGAGATAATTATAGCTTTATGCAATGTGAGTCTTTTGTCTTTCAGTTTGAGTTTTGATCCTTCAACCCAGAACTATCCACTTCTGCATTTATAACTGTGAGGTGAAGACTGTCAGAAAGAGTTCCAAAGGGACCATAATCCTGCATTAATGAGTACACAGCTAGATGGGAGCCAAGTTGCTCTTGTTGAGAAATTTTGAAGCCAAACAGAAAAACAAAGCTAAGATCCTTATTCACATGCAAAGGATTTTGCTTAATCCCATATCTCTGAAGGCATACTCATTCTTTGCTCTTTTACTATCCCTTTTTAACCCAGTAAGCTTGTATATGAGAAAGTGGAGTTGCAAAGAGTAGGAAATTTGCTATCACTTAGTGCAAAAAGGCATGTCTAGTGCTTAAACTTTCTTGTTCCCATGTTCAGCTATTCATAAAACTATTATGTATACATATTATAGCAATGTCTATTATAGCAATGTTTTTAGTCAAAAAACTCCAAACAAATGACAACGCATGCATAAAAGAAAATGCCAACTTTTAAAATTAGTCGTGAGTCTTACTTGTGAAGAGAAGAAAATGCATGATGATGTACAAAGGGGAAATAGAAGAGTGTATTAACACTAGAAGTTATTATCCTCTTATTCCTAATAGCTTTAGTGCACCATTTGATTTTCTTGGTGACTCGTCACTCAAAGACTTACTGAAGGCTTTGTTTATTCTCTTCTTAAATCTTACATAAAAGTTACATATCACTTGCCAACTCCACTTACCAACTCATCCCTTGGTTCTGGAAAGAGAAGGGTAGGTGTAAAGGGGAAAAGAAAACTAAAACATTCCCTGTAGATACACTGAAGAGTTTTAAGTTCTTGAAAAGTCTAATAGCCAGAGGCTCACAGGGAAAAGGAGAACTCTTGGCAGTTTACAGCATTGTCTTCAGTGCACTTATTGAAAGGGTGTAGCTTCTCACGATGGAATTGTTTTGGATTATAATTCCTCAATATTTTTGCCTTTTTAATGTAGTTTCTGCCTTCCAGCTGTTATGTCTCTTAAATATCAAAGCTGTAAAGGTCCAAGAGATGGAAGTTGGAGGAGGAGTGAAGGTGATACAACTTAGAAGTTAGAAGTAATTGGCAGATGCATTGTCTTACACTGGAGATGAAAGAAGTGCAGTTTGTAAATGGTACTTACAGAAAGCCTGATTCATTGAGTTACCAGAAAGGCTTTTATTCAATTTAGGCTATACACAGAACAAAAGGTGAGAGTTTAGCAGAAGATACTGACAAGGTGGTGAATCAGTAGATAATGCATGTTGTACCTGAGAAAAGATATCACTTCTGTGGCGCTTTTTTACTGTTCTTAGATAAAGCAATGCCACTGGCAGTATCAGACACTTCTTTTCATTGTCACACACCAATAGAAATGGTGGTGTTTTAAACTTGATATTATGTTTTTAATGTTGGCATTTAATAGTAAATTCATATCACCATTTAACTACATATGTTATGTAGTGTCTGACACATGTTATGTACATATGTTATGTCTGACCCTTGTTTTCTTCTTTGAAACATACTGGTGTTTCTACTTGATATCACTTTTAAGGAAACCATTTTATTTGGGAAATACAGCAGGTATTTGATATGCACACAAACTTTTGATTTGAAATGTACTAAACAGATATTTATTTCCTCTAGATTCAGAAAAGATGGCGAGGCTATTATATTCGGAAATATGTCCATAATTATTATGCACTGAAGAAGTACCTGGAAGCCATTTCTGTGAATAATGAGATTGTCAGGTAAAGATAAGCCTCCATGGGGTAATGCATTCATTTCCTCTTCTTTTATTTGTAAAAAGTGCATGGCACTATTTAAACTGTTTCTTTGAGTTTAGGTTCCCTTCCATTATCAAATATATATGTATATATCAGTCATCATTCGCTTTAACCTAAGCCTGTGCATGTTGTACCAACTTCTGTTCTCATTTACACTGTTAGGAGTTCAGAATAATTTCTTTGAATTCATTAGACAGACTCTGGGTTTGTACCAGTTTCATAAATTTCAATTGGGCTTTTCATCTCGGCTCAGAACTCATAAATTATTATGCTCAATATATGATTTGTTGAACTAGTTTACTTGGTTTCCCAGTATACATGAGCAAAAAAAGTAAAAGAATGGTTTCATAGTTTATTTTGCAAATTGATTAGTGACAATGAATGAAAGTGCAGATATAGATCTGAGTTTCATGCATGAGACACGCTCTGAATGTTAATTGTGAAAAATGGTGGTGTAGATATAGTGAAGCAGATTCCTTTCATAGTTGCAGAAGAGATTCACTCCCCTATTAGATTTCTGGCTAGAACTGTTGTTGCTGTATGTTCCTACTCTATTTCTCTTATCCAGCCCCTGTCTTTCCCTGTACTTAAGTTGAAAGCTGTATAAAGCAGAGGCAGTTATTTCCCTTTAGCACATTTGATGTCCTGATCCATGGCTATTTCTTCAGAGAACAGTAGAAACAGACAAAATAATGGGTGACTATGATCATTACTTTATCCTTGTAAATGAAAGTCTTGAACAAAATCCATCCATTTTTTGCTGTTCAGAATGCCTGAGACAATTCTTTGCTTTCTGAAGCATGGAAATACAAGGCAGTCTAGTGAAAAAGTATTTCTAGAAATCTTGTCTAGATCACGTGGCAGACAATTCAGCCAGAAGACTGTTACAGAAAAAAGCATATGTAAGTTATAGATGAAAGAAAAGAATTATCCCACTTCTTTGGACACTGCTGAGTAATTTATAATGTTTTTTACAATTGTAGCTGATGATACATCCTTTATGTCATAGTATTATAACTCATTTGTTGCACTGTTCCATATAATGAAACATACTGATCACCACTTCTTTAAAACTCTCATTGCTATTTATTTAAATGTATTCTTTGCAGAAAGTTAAATCTTGGCTAAGCAAAGCCAAACTTAAAAATAAATCATCTCTTCAAGTGTACCTTCTAATTCCGAAATCTTGAAAACGTGGTATTCTAGGAAGACTAGACCAAATTGTGCAAAGTAGATGAAGCCATAATTTTTCTGGTTTAAAATGAGTATTACTGAAATGAACTGCAAAGGCACAACCTGCTTATCTGTTCATAATAGTTCAAATGCTCTTCTCTATTCCCTGCCTAAACCTGCAAAAAGGCTCATAACTTGTCAGTTAGTTCAACCTTTGATGTGTGTGAATAAAACAAGGTAGCCAGTAGTATTCCTGCGGTTACTGAACACAGGTTGATTTGAGCTTTGTATTTTTTTCCCCAAATCCACAACAGATTTCTGCTGGGTACATCTAGCTTTTCAGGACTATAAAAAAACCTTTCTTTAATTACTTTGACATGTTTATTAAATTCCCTAGTATTTGTCCAGGTGTTTAAAAACCATAAAGCCTATCCATTGGGTAGGTATTTTAATCAGGAAGTACTTTTTTGCTGCTTTTCTTTAGTAAGTAAAGTGAGCAGTGTGACTTCAGGTACACCACATTCTCTCGATCCATGTAAACTCTTACCCAGCAACTGATATATTGATACTCTGCTAATTTGAGTTCTGTCTCTGAGAATTGACACAATTTTATATCTTGCTGATGAAAAGAAAAATCCCATCTTTTGAATTAAAAGTTAATAATGAATTTTTGAGGGAATTTGGTCACTTATAGCAAATGATACAAGCTTCAGTTTTAATAGATCAGTTTTCAAGTGCAATCAAGTTGCTGCAGTAATCTCTTTACTGGGAAACATTTGTAATCTAATACATATATTCTCGTGAAGCCTAGCTGATGTTTCATGAAGATGAGGTGTAGGCCCTCAGCAAAACAGATTTTTCCTGTCACTGGGCTAAGATGCTGTCAATTACTTTGTCCCCAAGGTAGGGAGTGTTTCTTATGTGGAGGGATTCTCTGTATATTTTCATCAGTCATCACATATGGAAGAATATAACCTCATTGTTCCTAAACATTTTTGCATATAAACAAAAGAGCACAATCTAACAAATGAAGTAATGCATTTTTTCTTATTTGCCTTATAGCTGTATTCACCAGAATATATGCGTTGTGCAGTATTAGTGCTAGTAAAGAACCAAGTTCCTTCACAAATAGCAAAAGAATCACAGTAAAACAGAGACTGACTCTAAGAACTCCAGTGGTATAACACAGACTCCCCAAAAAACCAACCAAACAAACAATGAAAAAACAACAAAATACCCATGAGAAGTTTATAATTCCAAAATCTGTTTAAACAGTATTCTTTCTGGAATTATGATGTGATTGTAAACTGAATTACAAAGTATTGTTCTCAGTCTTATACTCTAGAATAATACTAACAGAATTCTTATCAACAACTACCTGAAATCACATTTCAAGTCCTTCCCCCTTGGTCGCCAGAACCAGGAGTTGCGCTTCTTTTTCTCGCCTTTCATTAAGGAGAAGCCTGTATCAACTGACCATTCAGTACTTTCTAAGAGAAACTTCAGAGGAGATTGAAACTTCAGAGGAAACTGAAACAGAACTGCACATTCTGTTAGTTTCTTAGAAGAGTATCTTATAAGACTTAGTGGACCAAGTTTGTTTCCTTCACTCTTCTCCTTTGTCCTATTTTTTTAAATATAAGACACATCCCCTACTAAAGGGTTTTCTCAACCAGTAGTCACATTTTTACCATTCAGCTTTAATACAAGCCGTCCTTATTTAATAGCTACCCTCATTTAGTAGCCAGACCTTTATCATTTGTCTTTACTGTGAAAACCCCAGGAGAAAGTAAACTTAATAGAAGCTGCCCCAGTTTAAAGCCATAGAGGGATGTAATTAAGTTTAACAGAAATTGATTCTAACAGAAATTGACCTAAAATATAATTAAATAATAATAGTCATATTATGTGTGAGGTTCCACTCACTTAACAGACTGCTTATCCTAACTTAAGGCACTGTTTTTTTATGAACTAAAAGTAGCTGTTGGCTTTAGCTCCCAGACTGGCTGAAGAGTGTGTGGGTTTTCCTCCAGCATTCCCATTACTTCTCACTGCTGCATGACCGATAGGTGTGACAGCTGATGGTGTCCCCAGTAGAGTCCCTAGTAGTTGAGAAGTGATACTAAGAATCCCTTGACAGATGGCAAAAGAGTGGATTTGAACCCTGAACTCTGCCTACATAAGGGCAGACTTTTTTTGGTGTTTGTGCAGTTTAGCCTCAGTGTGATGGTGAAATGGTTTTATCAGCCCTGAATTCTGTTTTGCCTACAAGATTTAGGAAGTTCTAAACTGAGCAAGTAGGAAACCTGTTCTTAAATATTTATTTTACAATAAATATTTTAGTAATAAAAGTCTTCCTTTAGTAATATAAAGTCTTCCTTTATAGCTTCTGTTTGTATTTAAATATGTACTCATACTGTATTCTGTCAAGATATGGATTAGTTGGGTGGTTACACATATACGTACATACATGCATTGAAATAAATTCCATTACTTCTCAGTAAAATTCATGTATTTAATTTTAAGGAAAAATACCTTGTTTTGAAATGTTCTTCTAGCTACATTTAACATCTCTAAAACTGGCAAAATGGTTACCAGGGGAAACATGCCAAAAGCAATTAGCATAGGCTATAACTCCATATGATGCATTAGAATTTTGTTTTATGTGAAACAGTTCCCAGTCCATGATAAGCAAATGGACATCACTTCACATAAATTAGCATGCTGGTACCATTATATCAGAAAAATTTATGGATGATGTCAGTTGCCCAACTGTGTGATTAACTTGCAGATCTTTGAGTAAGGTTATCTACACACTGGCCTTTAAACTACAGTAAAGCAACTTTGCTATATGTCAGGTGTGCAACTAGAGATAAGATTTGGGGATGTAGTGCTCCATTTACTGATGAATGGCACCATTTAAATTTTTTCCCTAGACACAGGACTCAGTAAGATAGCAGTATCAGAAAACTAACAAAGCAGTGGCCATGTCCTGGCATTGGGTTTCTTGTGTAATCAAGGTAGTTAGTTTAACTTTCTTGGCTATTGAATAAATAGTGACTTAAAGGTAGCAAACATAGACCTGATCTGGCTTTAGCAAGCATAGTACTGTACGTGAGTGCTGTCATGTTTATAAATCATGAATTCACACACAGGGTTGACACCAAATTCTTCTTCTATTGTTGCTGCCTATAGTAGTAAAAAAGCCTTGAGAGTGGCCCTGAAGAGTGTGACTTTTGTCCAAGTTTGCGTAGCTGTTCTATTTGCAGATTTAATATCACAGTTATCATTAAAGCTTTTTGGTCGTCAAGAAATGTCAGGGAAATAGATAATGCAAAGTGATACAAATTGCTTCCTTGGCAATATGTATATTCACAAATCCTTTATGTGGTCTGATTTTTTATTAACTTAATGAACAGTGAAAAACAGTGCTGTTACATGTTGTTGGTAATCTAATCCAAGGTTTAGCCTCTGTTCAAATATGCCTGAGCATGTAGGACTGAGAGAGGTAAGAGTATCTAGCTTATTCATGACTAGTAGAGCACTACTGAGGTCTGTTTGCTTTTAACACAGCAAGCACTTTGCTGCTTAAAACTTTTGAGGTAGTGCTGTTTTCCGTGAAGTGGGTTTGAATTAAATCATCTGTCATCATAGTAATATGAGGAGAATTTGCTCAGCATCCACCTGTGTGTTCTTTTATGATAAGTCCAAGTGCTGGCCATTCTCTCAAGTGTCAAAGCATTTTGAAGAATGTATATATTGTCTTATAATTCAATTAAAATGTTCCTGCTCATTGACTGCAGAAGCAATTGATTTGGTAGTTTATTTTCAATTAGTGCCAAAGCCTTTCAGACAGCTCCTTGGAATTCTTGCAACAATAAAAAACTCATTTTTGTAATGTTGTCTTTCACTTGATGTTTAATTAACAGATTTGTCTTCAACCCATCTTTATCTTGTCTTCAAAGACATCAAGAGGAAATGCATGATGCTTTTTAACTTATGTACCTGTAATTAAAGTTTTCAGAATGTAAAGTTATCCTGGCAGCTTTCTTTGGAGCCATAGAAATAGAAATAAGTGCTTTTGTTTATTTAAATATCAGTTTTGAATGGTAGGGCACATAGTTTGAGACATCTTTGTCTTTTCCAGAGGATCTTAGGTACAACTGATTGATCTTGTAGGAAACTTGGTACTCTATCAACTGAGGATCCTGGAGTACTTCCATTGCTACAAACCTGGTGTTAGGATGAGTAAGATATAAAAATGAATGATTTGACTCTTCTCTGTGATTTGACCTAGATTACATTGAACAATATTAAGAAGCTAATATTGAATTAAGTGGGAGTTAGACCAGAGAAAAGCTTTTAAATGATTAATTACAAAGAGTCTTATATCTGGTTAGAATAGGTCCCACAATTGTGTATTTTATGACTGTTGTTCCCTCTTAAACATGTTGCCCACAAATCCAGCTTTCTTCACACATTCTGGAGCATAAATACCCTCTTTGACAAGTCAGTCCATTCTCTTCTCTTTGCTTACCTTTATACGTACTAATACAGTTTCATTTACATATATGCTTTTAAACAGCATATATAGGCTTTTAATAACGCATTTGGCAAAACAGACGTTTTAGATGGACTTTCTATCTCTTTAGTTTGATCATGAAATTGAAATGAACTGGCTAAAGCTATAGAGGAGGCAGTGCCTATTTTAACTCCAAAGAAAGCACTTTGTGAATACAGTGAGGTTAAGGTAGAAACCGCTATGATTACACAATAAGCTGAATTTCCAATGCAGGTTCAGCTAGATGTACCTCATGTGCCTTATTCTGTTCATGTCTCTCCTGAGCAAGTGGTGAAACCAGTCTTACCCTGGTTTTAGTTAGTTCTGTGTAATACAGATCAAGTTTTGCAGGTAGACATGGATATTGTAAGGATCCATAAGTAACTGCATAGATTCTAGTCTTTAAAAATATGAAGGCTATATTTTCTTATTTATTTTTGTATAGCACTGAAAACACCATTAGGAGTAATAGTTTTAACATTAAGCCCTATTTCACTTGTATCCAAAGGAAAATTTTTAATCTGAGTGTGTAGAAAGAAATTTGAGATCCTTGCATTGACTCATCGGGCCAAATAGCTGCAATGCAGCTGACTACTTTTGATGAAGGTAAAATAAAACAGTATTGTAGAATAATGATAGTCTTATTCCTGTGAGCTTTGAAGGCACTGTAGTATCTGGATAGATTTCTATTTTGAATTACAAATAGTCCATGAAGCATTTTCTGCAGACAGACTGACTAACCTTAGCATTTTATATTGTCTTCCATAGACAGACTTCATAGTTTTATATTTGTCTGAGGCAGGACCTTCACTGCAAAATAAGTAGAAAAGGGGAAGAGGTACAGTTTCATTAAGCTCTAACATATCATTGACTGTCAGGTAGGTCTTGTTATGCTGTCCATCCTCATTTAACTATCCCACAAGATCTCTTAATGAAGTTAAGCCCCAAGTTCACTCCAGTAATTCTGTGGCAAGAGTTTGTGCAATGTAACAATTCATCACTTGTCAGGAAGGCACTTTTAGTTTATACATTTAATAAGGGCATCCTCTAGCTTGGTTAATTAGAAGTGAACAGTTTGCATATTTACTAAATGCGGAGTGTCATTGCCACCACGGCCTATTGCCTACATGAATTATTTCTCTATCTGCAATAAACAGCTGGGTAATTATTACTGCCATAATCAGATAAATTCCCTCTGTAAGGCTTTTCTTACATGGCAATTCTTTGAACTCATCCAAAGCTGAACAAAATTTATGAACTCCAGCAGCTAGGCCACTTTTTCATGGCATAGTGTCCCTGTTCCCTATTTCAAGGACATGTAGAGTATCATAAATATTGTGTAAATTAGGAGGATAAATATGATTACCTAAAGATTACATATTAATAAACTTGATTTTCAAAATATAATTTTCAGGTTGTAATTGATTACATTATAGCAGTTCTGTTTTATCTAATTGTAGAGACATGACAGGCCATCTATACACAGGATATACTAGGTTATCAAGGAAGAACTCTACCATTTGAGGACTCATGAAAAAGTATATAAATATTTTCTTTCTTGTGCCTTTTGGAGTAATTTGAGCTCTTTAGGTCATTAGAAGTGTGACAAATTTTATGTACTGTTTACTCAAATCACAGCAGTTCTTTTGTCATTAAAAAAAGGGGGTGGTTCTTTTTGGTGGGCAATTTTCAGCTTAATAATGAAGCATAGAATTTAAATGCATGAATGTATGTGTTAGATTAGAAAATTAGGTATTTATTTGTGTACAATTACATAACTAAGCTGCTCTATGCTATCCAAATATTCTAGCTCATATGTATCTACAGATGCAACAGTGATTACTTAATTTACACATATAGCTTTTACAGAACATGCTGGAATTTAGCTTGGTTTTGAGTTCTCCAAAGAAACAAAAGAAAATCAAAAGACTTAAGTGTCAATTTATCTTTGGTGTTCAAAATATGTCCCATGTTTCTCTACTGAAACATTTTTGTTTTATCGTTAACTTCTTGTTATGTCTTCCTCTAGTAGACTGAAAACTCCTTTAGTATTTAGCATTAGTACATTAATCTACCCACATTTTAGTATTCTTTGTGCTAAACATAAAGAGTGGAGGTCACTTGAAGATATTGTCTCTGTGCTTAAAATAGTTTTTGTGATAATTTTCAACAGACTTTAAAATACTGTCAGCATCAGAGCTCAGTTCTGGTGGTTTCTTTTTTTTCCTTCTGCTGTATTGTCAGCTTATGCATTGATTTATATTTTATAATTTTATATTAATTTATATTATATATTGATTTATGTATGGTAGAGCTTCTTCACCTCTATGAGTCCTACTCAGAATACCCCCTTTAAAAGCCATAGTTCCCCATACTATAGCATGTGCAAAACTTTCACTCATTATTATCCCCCTTTCAAATCCTTCAGATTTTTCACCTTCTAGGGATAATTACGTAAATCCATTAAGTTGTTTATCCTTGCCAGTGGAGCTAAATCCCAATGTTCTATCTTGAACTTCATAGTTCCTACAGCTTTAAACCAAGTCAACATGATGAAATATTTTGAGACGGCAACGTTTTTGACCTCTTTTCTGCAAGTAGGTTATTCTTTTCTTATCCAATAACTATCTGATTGCCAAATGCTTACTGCCTCATCTAACAAACTAATTTGATCCCTCAGCTAAGGCCAGGCTGGACTAAGCCTTGGCAGATATGGTTTAGTGGGAGGTGTCCCTGCCCATGGCAGGGGGGTTGGAACTAGATGATCTTAAGGTCCTTTCCAACCCTAACTATTCTATGATTCTATGACACCCAAAATCATGCAGCACTCATTAGCCTACTTGTACTTGGTAGTGGGAGGCCTCACCACCACCTGGAATTGTGTTTGGCTACTCAAGAAGGGATCTAGAACTCACATCAGGAAATTATGTGGTTAGGTACAGACAGTAGAATGTTAATGTTGGATATACCCTTTAGGCATGAATAATGGGATACCTAAATATGTAATTATATGTAGCCTAATTCAATGTAGCCTGGTTTATATGATGGAGCCCAAATTTCAGACAACAGACTTCAATTCTGAGTGTAATTTTTGCATGCTGTGCTAAAAAATACCTGATTTTGGGGGACCGTTGATTACTTCAAGCTTTTCAAGACAATAAGAGATAGATAAGATTTCCTACCACTTCTGCTGTGCATAATAGGTCAATACATAAAAGCTTTTCCTGCCTTGCCATTGTAAAACCTATTTAATGTGAACCAAGTTTACCATTTTATTTGCAAACATATGCAGACTTTTTTATGCAAGTAAGTGAAAAATGTGAGCTGGGGAGTTGACCTCAGTCGAATTGTTTCATAATACCCTGAGAAGGTAAATCAGCTTAGCTGATGACCTTTAGAAGTTGTAATGTCATGTTTGCTTTCTAAATCACATAATGTTGAGTATTGTAAATGTTGCCATATATTAAAGTAAAAGGAATACAGATATGTCTACATTGTCCTGCACTGCAGCAGAGAGATAACAGCCTAAATGAGTTCATTCTAGTACTGGGAACAGCTTAACTGTAGCAAAACATATCAGTGTGCTTTCCTCTGGTTATTACAGTGCAGATGGTAGCATATATAGTCTTCTGGGAACTGCAGGACTAGAAGAAAACAGATACTTTCACATGACATTCACTAGAAAACTTTCAATGGTATTTAGCTGTTGTAGACATGCTCTCTTATAAGTCGCTGGAAAAATGAAGAACATGACTGATCTTTTAGGTGCTAGCACTGACACTGTGCTGGAAATGACCACTGCTGCTAAACTGCTATCAGGATAATTTGCGTAAGGATTTTGTTAATCATTCTCGACCAGATCAGCTTTGTTACCCCCAGATACTATTTTCACTGTTTAAGCTAATCAATCAGGCTGATTTTCCGTGAAAGGGTCAATAGTGAACAGAAATGGAGTGAAAACATTTTTCCTATTATGGTTAGCTTTAGTAGTATAGACTTGGGCGTAAATAAAGTTTATTCAGGATACTTAGATCCAGTTCCTCAGATAACAGAAGCTTCTGTGTTGTATTTACTCCTATGCTACATCCATAATGGGCCAGTTTTACAGTTCAATTAAATCAAAATAGTTAAGGTAACAAAACAGCATTGTTTAAATCGGACCTTTAACAAATTATTTTAAACTTCACAACATTTTGTGCTGCCAATGAGGTAAACTCAGCTGAAGGATTTTTACACATGAGGGAAAAAAAGCCTTTGGACCAATAAGCTTGCATGTTTCCAGAAAATGGAATCATTTGAAAAGATAATATATTACCAAAAAAGTAGGATTTAAATAGATGTGAGGAAAAATTCTGTATGAATTGTTGTTGAAACCTTGATTAGAAGATTCTGTGTAATGGAGTAGGGAAAGTACTAACATTTTAGTTACAAACTGGCTCTGCAGTCAGTGTTTTGAAAAGCTGTTGCCTTCTCTTGAGTAACTGTGCAGCTGTGGAAACTGGAACGGTAAGAAGGATGCATTAGTCTGTTCTTTCCTATCATCTGGTGCATGCTGTGCCCTGATCTCCTGATCTGCACAAGGTATTCATTCAATGTATGCCTTTCACCACTCTGTTCACTGCATTTCCTGTGTAGTATATTGATCACATTGTGGACCTTGACAGCTGAACTGGTATATCACTTAATTCCATTGTCAGTGTACACTATGTGATTCAGAATAGAAGGACAAAGGATGTTCTACTATGCGCAAATTATAATGAGATTTTAAGGTGTTATGATTTCTTTCTGAAAAGAAAAAAGAATAGAAACTATAGCATGATTTTCATGCCCACACATTAGCTTTATGTATTTTCATTTTCTTCACCCTAAGGATTCGTATTAGTTTGCTGTTCACTGCAATGACGGAGCGCTACCATTCCTCCAGATTCAAAGAGAGTGTCACGATTAAGTTGTTCAGTCGGTTGATGGAAGCATTATCCACCTTTAAAATAATAATAAAATAAGAATGTTGGGCACCCCTTTGTGGTATGTCCCCTAGGCAGGAAGTTACCTTGTACTGCTAGTAACCAACTGCCTCTTTGAGCATCTGTTTCACTGCAAGTTCAGGTCAAACATTTTGGTCAAGTAATGCTAGCAGGATACACAGGAGTATATATAATGGTAGAGAGGGGTAAGTGGGTTGCAGAGCTGCTTTATTCTGCTCAGTAGATCAGAGTGGGAGCGCTCAAAATAGCAGGAAAAGGTTAAGGATGATCAAGCTGTCTGATGGTACATAGGTAACATAAGTATCTATGTGTGTGCTTTGTTCATACTTTGAAGTGTGGAGCTCTCTAAAGTATTTTTACATTCCTTGCCTAGTCTGTACATTTATTTATTTTTTCCCCAGATAGATGAAGTCAAATGATATTATCATGGCAGGGCATATTCCATTCTCACCTCCACCAATGTAATATGAAATCAGGTGACATGAAGAGGTGTACTGAAAGGATTGTGCCACTAGTTTCATACTTACTTTCATGTTCTGCATTTGAACAGGGAAGATGATATCTAGTTAGGAAGGTAAAATCAATTTAGGTTATTGTCATTTGTGCTAAAGTTGCCTACTGCCAAAATTGCAGGAATTTGATGGTTTGTGGTCTGAACTGTTTAAAATCACTATAACTTTATGCTCTTTCTTGTTACTCAAGGCAACTACACTATTATTGATGTTCTCAGATGCCCTTTAGTTAATATTATAATTTTATGGTTATCTTGTGTCATGGGTTCAGCAGTAGCCATCATTTTTCTCCTTCTTAGTAGTTGGTGCAGCACTGTGTTTTTGACTTGTGGCCTGAGAACAGCGCTGATAACACC
>JAOEHY010025277.1:14694-27392 GCA_025447955.1 Psilopsiagon aurifrons | reverse complement strand
CTGAGACAAGAGCAGTCCAGTAACTAAGGTATAACACAAATCACTACTGCTACCACCAATAATAATAATGATAAGGGGAATACAAGGGAAGAGAATACAACTGCTCACCCACCCGACAACTGGGTCGTGAACTAACTTTTCTGGGTTCCTGCCCTCAGTTTTTACATCCTGGGCATGATGTGCTGTGGTACGGAATCCCTCTTTGGTCAGTTTGAGTCAGGTGTCCTGTCTCTGCTTCCTCCAGACTTCCCCTCCTCCCTGGCAGATCATGAGACTCAGAAAGTCTTTGATCAAGCCAAACATTCTAAGCAGTAACTGAAAACATCATTGTTATCAGTGCTGCTCCCAGGATGAAAGTCAAAAACACAGTGCTGCATCAGCTACTAAGGAGAAAAATGACTGCTACTGCTGAACACAGAACACCTGCTTGGCATTATTTCTGGAAAGGTTTCACACATAAGGGACTGCAAATATCAGTATGACCTGGATTTCCTCTGAGACTATCAATTCCCTGAGATATTTCTTTTTTTATCCATCTCATTAAATAAACCAGCTTAATTACATTCGAAACAGATTTTAAGTTGCATTACTTTTTATTTTTACAAACAATGGATGTAAGCAGTATTTGTTTCTGAAGATCTATATTACAGGTGTAATTACTCACCTTCATTTGATAAGTATTAGAAAAATAACTTCTGATTCCCTCTGAAGATATCTTAACAAAATCTGGAATAAGTATTGTTTCCTACTTAATGTTGTCTACTACTAAAATAGTATTTTAAGTAGGCTGGCACTATTTTGGTGTACCTAGCTAACCTGAATCAACTACAACTGGGAGACCAGTGTCTTTTTCAGGTACGTATACATTACTTAGTAACTAGCATCTTTTACATCGCCACTTTATCATCTTTCAGAGCAACATGTTTGTAAGCAATGATCTTTGCCTAAGACAAGGACTCTAAGACAACGATCCACAACAAGCATTTAAAAAACAAGTTGCTTAACAGGCTTTATGCCTTATTGCTAATTTAATTAACTACCATTTACTCACAAACACAGCTTGATGAATATGTTCTGTCCTTTATTACATCAATTAGCACCTTGTAATATGGGGCTTGCTAAGACTATCTCATCTGTTGCAGATGACAATGCTTCTCAGTGGTCATATTCAACAATATATAAGGCTTACTAGAGCTGGTCTTTGCCAGCTCTTCCCTACTTCTCTGAGATAAGAATGTAATTATTAACAGTACCCTGAAAACTGGTCCAAAATCACATCTGTAGGGAGAGAGGAGAGCTTGAAGTTATCAATGAAGAATTCCAAATGCACTTCTTCAGAAGTCTTAGTTTTATCTATCAGAATTGAAAGTGCCAGCATATTAAAATGCATATATTTTCATTTTGTTTGCAGAGGCATGGGCAAACAGGCATTGGAAAGAAGGACCTATTGGACTTTGAGCAAGATGGAAATGGCATGGCCATCTTCACTGATGTCAACTTCCACTTTCCCATGTTCAGAACAGCTTAGTACAACTAGTGACATCCAGGAGCATTATATTCTAAAATAATGAAAATGTCCACACATGCGTAGTAAAGATATAGTGCTGGTTCTGACATGGATTACTAAGAAGGAAAACTTACAATCTGACCGGTGGGACCCAAGCCTAAACATTAGTACTATAGCTATGGATATTCATTTCCAAAAATTACCACAACACAGCATTTCTTATCATTTTCTTTAATATTCTTTTATATTTCTATTCACAGCCTTTACTTCTTTTCTGACAGATCCACTTCATTACTAAAGACCAGTGAAATTTACTGTGTAATTCACATAAACAAACTTCACAATAATACACTGGTTATTTCTCATGACAGTATTTTGTGTGCTGTAATAACTGACCGTGTGACATACTGGAGGCATTTCCATTTTCTTAGTGCACATACAAAACTTTTCAAAATGGGAGAATAAAGCCTTATATTGCCTTTTCAGTGTGGCTTTCAGTCTTCCACCTAGTCACACAGAAGAGGTCTCTTTTGTCCACACATAACACCCTCTGATTTCAGCAGAGTGTCTGCATTCAGAATACAAATTCCCACCTGAAGGCAGCAAGGATGCTGCCCTCTTTCATGACATCTTCTCTGCAGTCATCCAGGTTAAATATTTGTAAAACTAACCCAATAAATCCCCTAGCACTCCTAAACCTGAAATGTTATGAGCCTCTGGACTGCAGCAAAAATTGACTCATCACCTTTTTTTGCCGTCTGTTTTTCCATCGTACAGTCTTTTCTGAACAGAATTTGGTATCTGAATGGAGAATATCCATATGCACCAATTCATAACATTTTACATTAAAAAAAATAATAACAGTTACACAAGTTTCTATAATATACTTTGAAAAGTAATTTTGTTTTGGAAACAGAAGTCATTGATAAGAAGGCTAGAGTTACTTATACCTGTTTGATACTTAAAGAAGACAGCTCAACAGAATACATCTGGTGAATTTTCTGGAAGACCTTTTCTGTGGTACTAGGTGTGAACAGAATACATGCAGAAAACTGCCTTGCCAGAGACGAAACAAAGACACCATACAATCTGAACTAAGAAGTAGTGTTTTCGGGAAATAAAAGGCTTCCTGAATAATTAGCATACAGCTGCTAATAACTCTCTAAATTGTTGTTACAAGCAGACATAACCCTGCCAATACACTTCACTAGAAATTACATAAGTTGCTTGCTCACTTTCAATTCCCTGAAGAAGAAAGGTGATAAAAAACAGATATAAAAAAGACAGCCCTCAACCAGAAAAAACACTGTTTTCTGACTAATACAGGGGCTGAATTTATTCTTAGGACTAGCAAAATAACAGCTGAACAAATGCAAGATTTAAGGCCCACAGAACTTTTGACAGATAGAAAAAAAGCCTTTTTTTTTTTTTATGAAATCTTTCTTAAATCCTAATTAAAAGTCAATGAAATTCTAATATAGCAAAAGAATTTAAAAATATACATAGAGAGATATAAAATGCTAATATTATTATTATCACCTTACACTAAGAATACTTTTGAATCCAATGCTACATTTAAATCCTAGATAACAACTGGGTACTTTAGGAAGCAGATGAGTGTTTTCTGTTGAAAATGCTACAGGGAATAATGTCAAATCAAAATAAGCAGATTAAATTCTAGGGGAACAATTGGTGTTAATCTTGTGTTGCACTTCTTTATTATGCTTTGGTGCTAATAGACTTTATTTTTATTTTATGCAGCAACTTTCATCTAAAAGACAAGAAAAATTATGAGAGGAATTAAAATGTTTATGGAAAAAAATTTAACCTTTTTTTCCATGAGATTTATAAAAAAGACAGTAGGTTAATGAGGCAGAGAAATATAGCAAATCTGTCCCAGATGGTAAATGCTATGGAGAAAAAAAGCTCTTACATTGGAAGTGTTTGTTAAGGGTCAGAGTTCGTTAAGGATCAGAGAGGAGGCTTATGAGTAAAGACAGAAATAACATCAGAAAGTATTAGATGTGGTTCCCCTTACTATACACTTGTTTTATTAATTTCCCCTTTATGACAATCAGTGACATCAGGAATGAACATTAAAAACTCATTGTCACTTCAGGGGCTTCTGCTGGTTTTATTCTTTCTGGCACTGTGTCCATCAGTAACTAGGCCTGGGGAAACACATCCAGGAAACATAAGAATCAAAAAAACCCATCATCTAAAATTCAAATTAATATTAATGTACCTATTTTAAATTTATTTCAATACCATGGCAAATAGCTTATAATACCAAAGTATTTTGCATCATTTCCTGACAGTTTTCTTAACTAGAGCATTAGTTCAGGTAAAATAAGTTGTGAATGTTAAGAGTAATAGCTGTCCTTCAATAAAACTAAACGGCTACATTTCATTTCAGAATAAAAGTGCTTCTTCCTATTTAGTTTAATTCATTTACTAGTCAGTATTTGTCTGTATCAAAGACAGAAAACAGCTTTGTCCTAATAAAATTAAGATGATTTTAATCTAGAATACAGCATAAGATTTCTTAGAGCTAGTCTTAAAAATTGAGATAACCTGTTTTACATGCAGAAATGCCTTCTTTGTATAGCAAAGCCCTAAATCATAGAACCATAGAATTGTTTAGCTTGGAATAGGCCTTTAAGATCACCAAGCCCAACAGTTAATGTAGCACTGCCAAGCCCACCATTAAACCATGTCCCCAAACGCTACATATACACATCTTTTAAATACCTCTATGGATGGTGACTCCACCACTTCAAATCAGATCAGTATATTTTGACACTTTTCCTCCTAATGTGGTTCTACTGAAAGTTTAATCAAACTTTCCAGTCCAATTAATCTATCTGATTGCCTGAAACAACTGGCATCACTTTTTTTTTCTTCCAAACACACACCTTGGAACAACTTCACACCTGAAGCAGCAACCAAACGATCCATGTAGTAGTAATGCAAGGGCAATACTAGAAAGAAGATTAAATCTTGTCACTACACATAGGAACTGAATAGCTTGTTTCTGTACAACTTTTGATACAGTGCACAACGATGAAGACTTGTGTGTATTTTTTTACATGGGAAAATCAGACATACAGAAATGTCAAGCGGATAACTGAAAACTATCAGAAAACAGTGTTAAATAATCAATGGCAGTCTCCTAACTATCATGAAATTTTCCCTTCTGAAATCTAAATGTTGAAGTTTGGTACTTGTCCCAAACTACCACTAGATTAAGAGAAAGAAGCCTGTTCAACACTAAAGTGAGTTGTTTCTTCTTAGATTTATTTTTGTTATTAGGTTGTTAGGTTTTTTTTCAAATATTTTTCTTTTTATTGGTCCTAATACAGAAGAAACTGTGATTTAAGCAGAGTAAACAAAAAGAAAACTCGGGTTTACTGACAACTTATTTTTTTATCCATGACTTAGGCAGAAAGATATTCTCATATTTGAGAAATTATTAATATTTTTGCTATTATATCTCAGTAGCATTAGCTTCTTAAATATGTATTTAAAGTAAGGTTTTATTTTCCTAACCACATTGTTTCAGCCCTAGCTATATCAATAAACGTACATTAAGAATTATGAACTTTGTCTTCTGGGTAGGCATAGATTTAAGCACACGTTCAAAGTGATCAACAAAAGAGAGACTTAGGCTTAGCTCCATTCCAAGTAAATCAGTATAGCTCCTCAGGTTAGCATCTTGCCATTGTGGAAGAGCCACGTTTAGTGTCTAAATAATGAAATGATATCAATTTACTCACAAACACCTCTTTTCATCTGTTTCACTGTGTTGTCAGTTACATTGCTGTGTTATCATCTCCATTGTGACTTGAGTGCTGTGTTCACAGAAACTCCTTCTATGCCAGTAGACTGAGAGCTTCTGAATTTCTGGGTCCAGATATTACACCATTCCTTTTTCTGACCTCACCAGACTTATTTTCCTCTCCCCATATGGAGGAACAAACCTGTAACATGAACTAGATAGGACCAGCTAGATATGACCAACTGGATATGGCCAACTGCACTTACCAACCAACATAAATTAAGCATAGAGATCCAAATTCTGCTTCATTCTTTTAGTATTTTTTAGTATTTATGAGTATCTCTTCTCGTTATTTATATATCTTGGAGAAACCAACAGCAGAAAGGAATGTAACACAGGCATCTCCATTTGTCTTCTTATAGTATACAGTTGTCCTGAGGGCTAGTGTGTGAGTCTGCATAAGCAGGTTTCATAGCTATCTGTAGGTGTGGATGAAAAAATGTTTGGAATTTACAACATTCACAACTTAACCTGTCCTTAATGCTCTCTGTGTTTTACCTTTGATGGCCTTTCCAACAGGCGCTTTAGCCTTTAGCAACAACTATAAAATCCAGTGGTAAAATCTATGTCTCCCACTTCTAACTTACAACTTGTAATCAAGAAACAGCACTGGAACTACAATCTAGGCTGCAATAAAGTATGAAATTAGGTGCAAAAGATGAGGTCAGTATGACCTCATTTTTCCCAATGCACATTTTTGCCATAGTTTATAACTGCCCATAATAGAAAATGGCATAAAACTGAGACTTCGGTATTTGCAAATTATGTAAAAGGCTAATTGAATTTAGGAGACATACAATGCAAAGACAAAAAAAAGGAGATAGATGTTTGAATAGAGGTGTTTTGGTATTGTGTTAGAAATAGAAAAATCCCAGCTTAACTGCAGCAGTGCAATGCCTTACCTAAAACTACTACTGGTAGATAAGGATTTGTATAGTCTACTTATTTTATTGCTGGATGCACTAGAAATGCTAGATATATATATAATAAACAAACAAGGTTAAAGCCAAACTGACATTTCACTGACTTCCCCGGATTTTTTAGAAGGTGAAAGTTTTTGTCTAGACATTTGCCCTCTTTTGATATCATGGCATGACAAGCATTTGTTAAGAACAAATATTTAAAGACAAGGTGCCAAATCCAGCAGGCCATAAATACAGTTCCTTTTCTTACACATAAGTGTAAAAACCATTTCATTCTTCTAAGGGGAGGGATGCTTGTTGCAAAATAAATTTCGCTTTGTTTTTTTTCTATTTACAATACGTTTCTCTGAATGCTTACAATTCACTCATAGGTGAAGTAATAGTGATAAACTTGTGGCCCCACACAAAGCAAGAAAAGACTTATGAAGACTTATACTGCAGTCTCTAAGGAATTATTTTTATGTTTCCACTTTATATTGTAAAAAATAATACTTAAACACACTCAACATTGCCAGGAACTATTTTGTCATAAAATCATTTCAAATTTGCAAACAGAAAGAGCAAGCTAAACTAAAACTGGCAAGACATGAAAGCTGCTTTCCAGTGTGCTTTGGTAACTGAGAGAGAGTCTGACCTAAAGATTTTTTTCTCATGCAGATTACAGGTTGAGAAGTAATTGTTATTAAAAAGGCCCTGTAGTCTGCCATCCTATAGTTATTCATATGTCTAAGAGGCATACAAATTTTTCAGTCCTAAGGATGCATGTTTGTATCATAAATAAAAAACTGCTAATGAGAAGTTTATGGGACTAAAGCAATCCGATTAAATGCCTTATTTAATATCTATCAAATTACTTCTTAATTTATTCACATGCCATTTTTGTTTTATTCTCTCTTTTATGAGTATGAGTTTATGGGGGGCAAGGATTTGAGAGTGAAATAGAAGAGGAAGACATAGTTTGTGAGGTTGTTACCCTAGACATCACAGGCCACTGTGCTCATAAAATTGCCTTCAGAAGCCTTCATGTGTTGTCTGAGAACTTGTCATCTTTCTGGTCCCCAGTACTCCCATGGCAAGATCGTTGGTAAATTTCACTTCCAATTTCACTTAGCAAACATTTACAAAAACAG
Organism: Psilopsiagon aurifrons; assembly: GCA_025447955.1. Lineage (NCBI taxonomy): Eukaryota > Metazoa > Chordata > Aves > Psittaciformes > Psittacidae > Psilopsiagon > Psilopsiagon aurifrons. Next base: position 19,994 of record JAOEHY010025277.1, on the reverse strand, counting down.
CTGGTGTGTTTTTTTTTAAAATTTTTGTGTTTGCTGGTTTTCAGTTTAAATGGTTTCCTAGCTCTACATCTTCCTCTTTGATAGGTAAGGAACTCTGCCAAATCCCACTGTTTTGGACAAAATTGCTCAAAATGCATCCTAAACATCCATATATTATTTCTTTTTAGGTATTTGGTATAGCTAATGCTTTGTTCCTTGAAGAACACGAAATATTTAAGAATGAGATTTTTGATACTCATTTTGATAGCATTAAGTATACTCTTCTCCTTAGAAACAGATGCAAGAAGGGTGACAGGACCTTTTCCCAGAAGCTTATAACTGCATTTTAGGAAGGATACAGTCCCTGTTCTGAAACAGCAGCAAAATTAGCATCTACCGTCAGGTGGAAAGAAAATTTGTTTTAGTGAAGCAATGACAAGCATACTGAAAATGTAGCAAATATGAAAACTGGAAGGCCTGATAGATAATTAAATACTTAAATTTTACCTGAGGTAATTTTTCAGACTGAATGCCTGCATTTGGGTGTCCAGCATCAATGCCTTGTTCTTTGGAAAAAAAAATGTACATGAAGAAAAACACCTGTTCTGACCAAAAATGTTGAGAGAGGTGACAGACTTACTTGTCATATTTGAAAATCTTCATCCTTATTTTCTGCGCAGTAGATTTCCAACCTTCTGTAAAGAAAGTTATCTAGACAGTCAAAATTTCAATTTGTAATTTGAAAAGACCCCTTAAAATGAAAAACACAGAGGTGCTTTGGTGACCCATTGTATCCACTGATGAGGGATTTGGGATTTGCTGTTTCTTCTTGAAGCTGCTGGAAGGTTTCATCCTACTGAGGATGAAAAGGATGTTTCTCCAGGTTTCAGCATGCCAAACCAGCTGCCTAAGTGAGTGTCCTAGGTTCAGCAGCAGCAGTCGTTTTTCCCCTTCTTGGTAGCTGGTGCAGCACTGCGTTTTTGACTTTTGGCCTGGGAACAGAGCTGATAGCACCGATGGTTTTGGTTACTGCTGAGAGTGTTTTGGTTTGACCAAGGGCTTTCTGAGTCTTATGCTCTGCCAGGGAGGAGGGGAAGCTGGGGGGAAGCAGAGACAGGACTCCTGACCCAAACTGACCAAAGACGTATTCCATACCACAGCATGCCATGCCCAGGATGTAAAAAAATGGAGGGCAGAGACCCAGAAGGGTTGGAGGGTCCACTGCTTGGTCAGGCTGGGTATACATGGTGAGCAGTTTTATTTTCTTCCCTTGTTATTTCTTTTATCATTATTATTATTGGTGGAAGCAGTAGTGGTTTGTGTTATACTTCAGTTACTAAACTGTTCTTATCTCAACCTGTGGGAGCTGCATTCTTTCCATTCTTCTTCCCATCCCTCTGAGAGCTGAGGAGAGGAAAGAGGGGGGAGTGAGTGAGCAAACTGCGTGGCTGAGAGGCTTAAACCACTACAGTGAGGCAGGATTATACAGACCAAACGTCCGATTAGAGATTTCATCTCTCGAGTGGCAACATGACCCATCCTTATCTCCTAATAATCAGGAAACTTTTCCTTTTCCCCCTAAAAATAATCAGGCAACACTGACAAACTCTATTCAGTATTATGCTTAAGTTACAGGCTCATGAAAATAAAATTATAATCCTTAGAGCTTTGAAAGCACTCTAAAATTATTACATCAGTTCTCCTACGATACGTTTTAAACCAGGGTAAGATGTGAAGACTCAGCACAACGGTATGCTACAGAAGGGAATAAAATACTCTCCTGACTTCTTGGTACTGCAAGTTTAAATCATACTCCAGTGACTTATGAATCAGATCTGGGAAATTTCAAAGTGTGTTTTGCTGTTTCTCTCCACAAACCATTATTGTCCTTCTTTTCATACTGAATGCAGAAGTCCTACTTTTTTCCCCTAAAGCAAAATAAAGGTGTCCTTGGTTGGGCTAAAAGTAGCTCTTTCTAATTTAGAATTTTAGCATCAGAGTAAACATGTTAAGGGATGAATGCCTTAGTGGTTTTCAAAGTGAGATAGATTGAATTGACTGTCTCTCTTCTGCAGAATGTGCCTCTTTCACTAAAAAAAAAAATAATTTTTTTTTGGCCTATTTTTTTTCCTCAGCTGAATCTGAAATTACTGTGGAGTAAGTGTTCAGTCATTTTATGGCAATTGTTCCCCAAAATCCTATTAAGCAATAATAGGATTTGTTTCCCAATTGCCAGTTTCTGTTTTGAAAATACACCCCCATGTGTTCTGAATTCTCCGAACACATTTTGATTGATTTTTTTCTCATCTTTCCCCTTTGATAACAAAATTCTTTCTCATTACCATTTTAAAGCATTTTAGGATGTGATTAGACTGCAGCCACTCAGCTTGTTTCTCAGGTGTGTAAAATTTTGCCCACCAGGGCCTTCAATTATATGTCAAACTGCAATCAAAAGCTATGCTCTTTAGAGTTTGTGTCCTTAAAGAAGCATTCAGTGCAAGTTACTGCAAAAGTTTTGTCTATTTTTAGCAGTTTTGAAAATACCTAACAGAGAATAAAATAGGATAGGTTTTAATTTTTTATTTTCCTTATATCAAAGAAGATAGAGGGACTCTGTACAATAAAACTCTTAAAACTTTTTGTGTAAAATAAACAGGAATGTATCTACCCAGTAGAAAACAGACAGGATTTTGCTTAGTGATTTTGAATGCTTATTATGGAACACTTTATGAGTACGGACACTAAGCCAATTAGCAATTCTTAACACTGAAAATTTCATGCTTCAGCTTTCAAGAGGCTTAGATAGCTATTTCCAATCCATTTGTACAGCAGGAAGTGAAAAACAGAATTAAACTGTAATATCAGTTAGAAATTAAAAAAAAAAAAAAAGAAAAGGAGGAGAAGAGTGAGAGAAGGAAAGAAATATTATTTGGTATGATAAAATGTGCATTGTCTCACAAGTGGGTTTGTCAGAGAAAACAACTTCAGTCCAAAAGTTGAGACTTATTCTAACTAACTAGCACAGAAGTTGGTAATCAGAATCCAATACTAGAAAATTTTGAAGAAAGGTAAAGGAGAGCACTTAGTCTCTCTCTTTAGCTTTTATTAACAACCTTCTGAGTCTGTGCAATTAGCTTGTGAAAAAAGTTACAAATGATGCATAAAATTAAAAATTTCTGTTTACCTCATAGAGTTTTCACCCACAGTTGACAATGTCCTGCTGCCTTATATGCAGTAATAGGTTGCCAGAGCTATCTAGAACCTCTACAAAAAATGTGCTTTCTCTGCCTAAAGGAACTGTTAAAATATTGTGGGGTGCTGGGTTTTGGTTTTTCTTTTTTACACAAGCTATTATTTTGCCTTTGTAGAGGAGCAACAATCTCAAATTCATTCCAGAAGTTTACCATGCCTCTCAGTGACCTCATGAAAGAGATAACAGGTCAGAAACCTGCATGCAGAGTACAGGCTGAAGGGCACTGGACAGTAGCAGGCATCAAGATGATGGTCATATCTGAAACTAAACCAAACCAAAATCTAATATTTGTGACATTCTGTCCCACTAGACCACACACCAATAATGCCCATAAATCCAGGGCTTAGTAGGCCAACAACACTCAGAAAAATTATTCTGTGTCTTGGTATATAATATTGATGTTTAGCAGAAAGATTTCATTTGATACATTGCATAGAGGTTTTGACAGGAAAAATGCCTGTAGATATAGGTAGGATAACCATACTTTCTGAGGCACAAGAGCTCAACTCACAAGCCTAATCAGCTGCAGTGAATCTAAACAGGTTTTTTCAGCCCTTACACATGTGTTCAGGCCATCCTCATCATATGAATCATGCACATTACAGGTCTTTGTGTGGCTTCATGTTCGTTTAGGAGATTTTTATATCTACCTTTTGGGGTTTTTTTTAGCTTCCCACTGTTTCTTCTTTCATTAATCCCCCTCCAAGTATTTCTCACAAACAAACTGAGCGTTCTAAATTAAAGATTTTTTTATTCAGAAAATGTAAAAAACCCACTATTTTATCTTTTCCTTCAAGGCTGTTAGGTTGCAGTCTTTTCCTAATTTGCTTCTGTGCTTGCAAACATTCTTTTCCATAGCTGAATTTTTCCTCAAAGCTGAAAATAGCTTCGTTTTCAATCACTATTAGAACAGGATGAAACAATGAGATCACAAAGCATTACCTAAGTTCTGAAGCCTTCAGAGGGCCAAATAATGCGTAAAAAATAAGTATCAGGTAACTTGAATTTTCCCCACCATTACTCTTAACTATTACTGACTTTCTTGGGCTTTCTTACACCTGAATTTGAGAAACACGTGGAGGCTTAGGCAACAGCTTCAGTTTTCAGTGCTGGCTCTGACAGCTATATCCGTAACAAGGTGCAGTGGCCTCCCATTTCTTCTTTGTTCTGGGGCAGCAATAAATACACCAATGAGGATAAATCCAGTTATGAATAAACATTACTGTTTGCTGTTCAGTGCTGAACAGTGAGAACTACACATGTGAGAAGAACCCATTCATTTGCTTTGCACAAAATTTCTGGTTATTTGGAATCAGCTGTTTAGGCGCAGTACCTTGCCTTAATCCTTGTTGAACTGAATCTTGTTAATCTCGAAGGGTTTTTTTTTAGTTCACTATAATTTTCATTAAGATTATGCAATGCATTTTAAGAATAGTTTTGATAACTTTGGAAGAAAACTGGTTATCTGGCCTCCAAACCCAATGGACATTAGCACAAAATAACAAGAAGCATAACAAAATATTTTCTGTGTGTATGAACTGTTGTTAAGGATGTACTTCTCTTTTTTCCTTCCATGTCCCATCTACACAAGATGTTTTCACATTATTTCTCTTTATTTGTTTTGTTTTGTTTTGGTCTCCTATATATTCTAATGCAAAACACCAAAATTTCCTTCTGTCAATTGAATATGACAATATGTATTTAACATGCACATGAATATGTATTTAACATGTACTTAGCATATTACTAAATTGATGTTAAATCCTACTTAGTGAAATCTTTTTCCAAGGAAGACAATGAAAAATATAAAATACATTGGTGAGTTACTGAAAATATATTTGAACTTCAGTTGGTGAAATTTTCTGTTTTCAAATTTACATTTATAATACATGCCTCCTATATTTAAAATAAAATCTATGATCTTTCCCAATTTATTTACGCATAACAAGGACAGTGAAGTAACATTTTTCGTTAAATTTAATGTTTCATCTTTGTCGTGGTTTAAGCCATAAATCAGCCACGCAGTTTGTTCACTCACTTCCCCCTTTTTCTTCCCCCCAGCTCCTGG